>CAUYLG010019822.1:0-66337 GCA_963573385.1 Cacajao melanocephalus
GATGAGTTGGAATATAAAGCATCCTATATAAAGATACATGCATTTGTATGTTCACTGCAGCACTATTCACAATAGTAAAGATATGGAATCAATCCAGATATCCATCAGTGATAAGATGGGATAAAGAAAATGTGGTATATATACACCATAGAATACTATGGAGCCATAAAAATGAATGAGATCATGCTCTTTGCAGAGACATGGATGAACTCAAAGTTGTTATCCTTAGCAAACTAATGCAGAATCAAAAACCAAACACTGAATATTCTCACTTAAAAGCAGGAGCTGAACGATGAGAACACATGGACTGGGGTGGGGAACAACAAACACTGGGGCTTGTTGGGGTCAGAAGGGAGAGCAACAAGATCAATAGCTAATGCACGTGGGGCTTAATATCTAGGTGACAGATTGAAAGGTACAGTAAACCATCACGGTACACATTGACCTATGTAACAAACCTGCACGTCTCACACATGCAATTCAGACCTTAAGATAAAATAAAATTTGTTTAAAAATTTAAAGAAAAAAGAAGCTGAGACAGTGGTGATTATGAAGAAAAAGAAGAAAAGTAAAGGATAGCAACAAAGAAGGAGAAACAGAAAAGGAAGAATAAGGAGGAGAAGAAACCAAAAAAAGAAGAAAAACACAAAATGAAACCCTGCCTCTGGAATACACTGCCTTTATTAATACACATCTTACTGCAGGGCACAGTGGCTCACGCCTGTAATCCCAGCACTTTAGGAAGCCGAGGTGGGTGGATCACAAGGTCAAGAGATCGAGACCATCCTGGCCAACATAGTGAAACCCCGTCTCTACTAAAAATACCAAATTAGCTGGGTGTGGTAAGCACACACCTGTAGTCCCAGCTACTCAGGAGGCTGAGGCAGGAGAATTACTTGAACCCAGGAGGCGGAGGTTGCAGTGAGCCAAGATCATGCCACTGCACTCCAGCCTGGCGCCTGGCGACAGAGTAAGACTCTGTCTCAAAAAATAAAAATAAAAATAAAAAATAAAGATCTTACCATATCTCAGTTCAAAACCATGAAACTTGACAGCAGACAATGCGTCTGTAGGGCAGACATAAATTCTGTTTCCCAGTACCAACATCATAAAATGCTTGTACTATATTTGGAATTAGATGTGTTTAGATACTTATATTTGAATGTAAGTATGACTGATGGTCTAGGAATTCATAACCCTTCAAAATGTTGAACCAAACCACTTGTTTAATGGAGCAGTTCTTCCACTCTGAGCCTGCTTGGTGTCTGGAATACATCTCCCGCTGGGAATGGTGGAGATAGGGATTTTTGCTTTCTTCCGCTCTGAGGGAGCTGGATAAATAGACTCAGTGATAACTCAATCAAAAAAAGTCACTTAAGTTGAAAAAGTAGTAGTCACAAGAAATGTAAGACTAGGATTTGATATAGTATAAGATACTCACAATGCAAACTTGACTATATTCCTAATCCAATTTTATTCTATTGATGATGTGGCTACTCCATTTATAACAAAAATAATACAGTTCAGCTCATGACAACACCAATTCCATTAGGAATTGCAGCCTATTTGTACTTATTAGTTATAACCCCTAATTTTAAAAAATTGAGGTGGATTACACCAACAGATACATACATTTGAGGCTATAAATAGAAACTGAAAATAAAATTGCACATAGAAAAAAGTTAAAACATACCAAAGTTAATATTAGAGTAATTGCACATTAAATTTATTTTATGTGCAATCTTAAAAGCTAATTTTCTTTAAGGCTAATGGGAAAAGATTAGATGTTTTGAAATTCTCATATTCGAATGAAACAAAACGTACTGGTTCATTAGAAACTTTGATCTTATTCCCTACAGTTGTGAGTTCTTTAAATGCAGAACTGTGGACAAACTAAGAACAATACCCTTAACATTAATCTAACAGAACATGTAAACACATTATTTATGGAA
This sequence comes from Cacajao melanocephalus, assembly GCA_963573385.1. Taxonomy (NCBI): domain Eukaryota; kingdom Metazoa; phylum Chordata; class Mammalia; order Primates; family Pitheciidae; genus Cacajao; species Cacajao melanocephalus. Next base: position 1,953 of record CAUYLG010019822.1, read on the forward strand.
CTTTTTCATTCTGAAGTCACAGCAGCAAAATATAATGAGGTATCCTCAGTGGAGAACTAAGCCAATCAAACTTGATCAAGTTAGAATTAAAACTTAAAATATCTGATTAGCCTTCTCAAAGATCTGTTGCCTCACGGTGGTAGCCGGTCTCCAAAAATGGCTCCACTTCCTCCCCGCCCGGCAAACAGGTGCCTCACATCCAAAGGTAGGTCTTAATAGTCCATGCCCTTGAATCTGGGTGAGGCCTATGACTTGGATGGAATTCCAGGTCATGCGATTTCAGGCTATGTTTGAAGAAAGTCTGGTAGTTCTCACTTTTGTGCTCTTGAGAGATCCTGTGCTGCCATGGAAAAAGTCTGGCTATGCTGCTGGAAATACCATGTAGAGAGGCCATGTATAGAAAGGGGACAACCTGAGACTATAGGAAGGAGAATCAAGAAATCCAGCCAACATTAAGGACATATGAGCCCACGTGAGCCCAGACAGCCAGCCGCCAGCCCCCTGAGTTATCCTACAGTCAATATGCGGGATTAACACATGTGACCAGGTCAAGAGGCTGTTCAAGATCTAGCCCCATCATACACACCCTGAGCAAGGCCTAGTCGCTGCATCTGGGGCTTAGGCTTGCCATTTGAAAAAACACATTCAATGGCTCCATTACGGGGCAGGTTCAGGCAGGAGACTGCATGAGAGAGAGCTTTTAAACTTGGAAGGCCCCCAGCAGAGCTAGACAAGTGGCTCTTTGCTTCCTTTATTCCCCTCTTCAGTTGGTCCATTTAGATAAACCACACCCAAGTAAAAAGGGCTGCAGGCTCAGTGCCTGGTCACAGAACCAGATGCATATGTGAAGAAGTCATACTGCCTGTTCCAGCCCAACTGACATTGTGGGGCACAGAGACAAGATTCCCCACTGTGTCCTGTCTAAATTCCTGAGCCACAGAATCATGAGAAATAATAAAATTGTTGTTTTAAGCCACTAAGTCTGGGGCAATTTGTTACATAGCAATAAAATAACCAAAACACTCACAAATGAAAATACCTTGTTTCATGGCAGTAGAGAGCCTAGGTATGATGTTGCTTCCCTTTAGTTTCTCTTTATGATGCTACAGTGATTTCGTGTATGGTAAGTTCGAATACATATGGAGGCGAGAGCATTCCCTCCTTCCCTCTGTCTTTCACAACCAACTGGTCAAGTACTACCTGCGTTGATTCTGGAACCAGCTGAGCCTATTCTTTCTTCAACCCTTCCACTGCCTTTGCTCAGACCATCATGGACTCCCACTATGACTCCAACATTAGCTTCCCAAATTCAAATCTCCCTGTCTTTATTCTCTCTCCTCTCTAAATCATCTGCCTTTCACACCTCTGCCCAGTGGCAAAGATCTGATCATGTTCCTGTCTTCAAATCCTTTACTAGCTCCCCCTCTTGCCTTTCACAACAATCAGTGACGTTTATGTTTCCACCAGTCCCTCTCCTTTCCCTAACAACATTACTACCTATGTACGGGCTCACACGTTTGCTCAAGGTTACAAAGTGCACAGCTCCGGGAGGCACTCCTTTCACAGACTACACTACAAACCACGTCACTTGGAATCATGCCATGCCAACCGTGCCCAACTGCACTCAATGTCCTAAGACCTCAGACACTTCATATCCCTTTCCCTTGATGTACTTCTCACTCAAGTCTTTCCTTTATTTCTCGGCTATGCTTCCTCCAAGCTCTAGCTAAAATAATTAACCATACCCAGTCAATCAGCTCATCAATATTGCTCAGAGCCCAACCATCAAAAACTATTCTATTGAACACGTGCCATGCACCCATTTACTAGATGTTCCTAGAGAGAAATAAAACAATCAAGATCTCTGCCTTTAAAGAGTTCTCAGTCCTAGGAGACAGTGGCTTTTTGTGACATAGATCAGAGGTTGTTAAACTTTTCTGTAAAGGACCAAAAAGCAGATGTTTCAGTTTTGTGGACCATACTGTCTCTGCTGCAACTATACCACTCTGCTGCTGTAGGGAGAAAGCAGCCATACATAATAAGTAAATAAACAGGCATGGATTTGTTTCAGTAAAACTCTATTTTCAAAAACAGGGAGCTTGGTCTTCAGTTTGTCAACTGCTGATAAACTTTTTTCTTTTTTGAGACAGGATCTTGCTCTGTTGCCCAGGCTAGAATGCAGTGGTATGATCAAAGCTCACAGAAGCCTCAACCTCCTAGGCTCAAGCGATCCTCCTGCCTCAGCCTCCCAAAGCACTGGGATTACATGCATGAACCACCACGCCCAGCCCTAAGAGACTTTCACTGTGAAGTCACTTCTGATTAATCCCATTCCCACAATGATGCTTCCTTTAGCTTGTAACAGTATCTGCCTTCAATGAATATCAAGTCTTCCCACATAGCAATGATGGGAGGGGATTCTTGGGAAATGAAGGTATAAAGAGTATGAAAGAAAAAAATGTACCAGCTACAAGATTTATTATAACTGAAAAGCAGTAAAATATTAGGATTAAGAGCCCCAACTATGAAGCCAGATTTCCCAACTCTACCACTTACTAGTTTCTGTCCCTGGAGTAATTATTGAAACTCTGCATCCCTTGTTTCTTCCTCTGTTAAATGAATAAATAAGTTTAATCTTCCTCATAAATGACATGTTTTAAAGGAATTAGTATTTGCAAAGTACAATCCTAAGTGATACATCAGAGCTTTTTTTTTAATAATTATGGCTGCAATTTAATCTAAAAAATTGGGCTGAGCTTACAGGCAACCAAGGTAAAAAATGAAAAGAAAAAAACAATTAAATAACTCATAGGACTGGTCAGGATTTAAGACACATACCAACCAAGGTAATAAATGAAAAGAAAAAAACAATTAAATAACTCATAGGACTGGTCAGGATTTAAGACACATACCAATTTCCACTGGGAAGAGAAATACTTCTTGCAACTCTATTCAGAGACAAATTTCTCACAGGGGACATGACAGTAAGAGGGTTCTGAACAACATAAAGAGCAATGCCTCCAGTTCAGAAGCCCAGACAACGCCCGGGAGGCTGCCGGCAGTGGTTACCTACCATTCTCATACAAGTCAAGGTCTAATATTAAAATATAATGCACATGTTGTCCAAAGTCCCAGTGGCTCTGACATCCTGCGATTCTTTCTGTTTTATTAATAACTTTTCAGAAAGTTTCTTGTTGGACTAAATAATACTATGTGATTAACCATACTTAGGATTTGTGTGAACTAGCATGAAAGAATATTAGGAATTTTAAGTGGAATTTTACCAATGTTTTAGGCCTGCATTTTTGTCCAGTGGAATGAAAAACCAAAACCATAAATAAAATTAATGGAGAAAGAAAATTTAACATTAAGATTTTGTCTTTAGAACTTAACCTCTGCATACCTCGGCTCTCACATCTGTGAAGGGAGGCTTAAGAAAGGACCCAGCTAGTAGACTGGCTGTGAGCATTAAATGAATTATCATATGGAAAAAACTAAGAACAGTGCTTAGCATACAGATGTTACCTAAATGTCACCTACCATGGCTGCAATAGTTATTATGAAATTGTTTAGACTTAATGCCAACTCCCTTTCCAGGGATGCTACCCTTCTGTGCACTCATGGTTCCTAAAGAGCCCCCAAGGTTATGGGATGTATGTCTCTGGCCTTCAACAGAACTAAACTCAAGGTGGCATTTAATCAAGCCTTCTTGAATTAATGAACTTTTTGAAACCCCACTTAATAATAAGTTAGTGGTAAAATGCTTACAAAGGATTCTTGCCTTTGATGATGTAACAATCTAATGAGAAAAATCAACTTGAACAATCATGAAACACTAAACTATCATGTACCTGAGTCAGGCCACATAACTCAGGCCTGATATATTATTGATGTCGGTTTTTTCAAAGAATCTCATGGGGAAAAATTCTAAGTTGCTTAAGCAGGCCCATTTGCTGGGTTCATGTTTAAAAACAAGGAAATTGTTAAAATAATTTATTTCTCTTTCAAGAAAACATTTTTAAAATCTTATTTTCACATTGAAAATAAAGCTAAAACTCCCAAAGTATTAGGCTGATTGTTTGGCTTATTGTAACAAAAAGCCAACAAACTGGTACATGAATACTCTAATAATTTTTTAGCATTTTGCTTGATTAGAGTCATCAGTGTAATACTATAATTTTTAAGTATGTGCTACACAAGACAATAGAAGAACATTTTAATATTCTTTAAAATTCCAAATAAGGTTAAAGGGAAGTCTGTACTCCATTTCCATCAGCTGTCATCTCATTTCACCGTAGGTTGATGTATGTTTTAATTAATTTGTATTAGCAACTTACACATTTTTATAAACAACTTCTATGTCCTAAATGTTATGAAATGAGTCACATAAATAAATATTTTGTCTCTACCTTCTTGTTTCATGTGCGGAATTGCTGAAATCTTCTGTTTAAGAATACTATATCCTTTTTAAAAAAAAATTGTGTCCCAATATTTTAGCATGATCTTTTCAATAAATGTAAACCATACCACTGCAGGAGTCTTTCTTATATTTAATTATTAGCCCATCTGACTTCAGATGAAGTCTTAAAGTCCTCTTTATAGAGTAAAATGAACTTTATAAAGTCTACAGAACTTTTTCTGTATTCCCTATTACAGTTCTTTATTTTAATAACAGACTTCTATGTAATTAATCCCTTGGAGTTTGCCATCACATAATCTACCCTGTGTATGAACTGTTCCATGTGTATTTTTCTGGCAACAAGATCTCTGGAAAAAAATAAACAAACAAACAAAGACCAAAAGGAATCATGCACAAGGGGACAAATTGTGTCAAATAGAACTGGTCTCATGTACCTATAAACCACGCAACAAGGGCAGAAGTCTCAATCCATCTTATCCAAGGGTTGGGAAAGGAGATCTCATGGTAAAGAACTTTTCCCTTTGACAGGAAACAGTAATATTTCCTTACTTGGGAGCTAAAGCAATAAGGCAATCATAAATAAATGGTGCATAACTACTGCTATTCAAGTAGTGTTGGGCATTTTTTTTTGGACTGTCTCCCACACTTTTTGCCTAATTATAGTTTAGAATTTAGCTGAGAAAAATTCCTATGAATTGAAATTCAAACAAATGTTAGGATTTTATTGTTTTTCATAAAGCCATTTCACATGTCAAGCAATGCCCAAGCAAAAGAAAACTACTATACATTTATTATTTCACAGAGTTTTGAAACTTGAACAATTTTCATTTGAAAATAGAGAAAAATATAATTTTTGCAGAGTGGATGGGGACCACACTGATTCCATTAAAAAAAAAAAAAGATTTCCTGTAAAAACAGAAACTGGCAATTTACTCTAAGAAAACACAGCAAAAGCTGGGAAGAAATTTGAGGATGCCTAAATTTCCACTGTGGAACAACTTTTGCTGCCCAGTAGGGAGAGAAGAAAAAAAAAAAGAACACCTGCAACAGGACGGGAGGAGAGGAAGACAATCTGGGACTACACAGCCAGTGAGGGGAAAATGAGGCAGGTTTCTAATCCAGGAAGATAGGGAGTTGACAAGGAATATATATGTGTTTTAAGAAGACTACCAAGGCAGATTTTGTAGTCACCTGCCACATTAGAGAAAAACAAGAAGGCAGTATTTGCTGGGGACATGGAACCAGTGCATAGCAGATACTGATGAGTTTAAAGCACCTTTTAACTAGAGGAAAGATTAGTGAGGTGCTGAAAGTTGCTGCCACCAACTGGGCATCAGGCAGACTTGGGGGTTACAAATCACTTTCACTTCATAAACTGTGCATTTCCAATCAGAATGGTAAACAGGTTTCACTGTAGTCAAAGAGGTTAGTTCTGAAGCGGGTAATATTTTCACAGGCAAAAACAGAAATTTTAAGCAATAACTGGAAAAATGTAACACATAACTGCTTTTTTTGATGATTTATACAGCAGGGCACCGTTAAAGAATTTATTCATATGAGACTGTAATGGCAACAAGCAGAGGGAATACATTTTAAATGTTATTCAAATTTAACATGAGAATTGGTGTTTGATTAAAATCTATGGGAAAGCGTTTAATCCAGCAATTCTACTTCTACTAATCCATACCACATACAAACATGTGTATGTAAACACAGGTACGTAGAAGAATGTTGGTAATAGCAAAAGACTTCATGTAATCTAAAGAGCCATCACTAGGGAACTGTTCCAGCCACATAATGAGATTCTATACAAGAAAATGGGGTTGGGTGCGGAGGCTCATGCCTGTAATCCCAGCACTTGGGGAGGCTGAGGCAGGAGGATCACCTGAGGAAAGGAGTTTGAGACCATCCTGGCCAACATGGCGAAACTCCATCTCTACTAAATATACAAAACAGCTGAGCATGTGCGCCTGTAATCCCAGCTACTCTGGAGGCTGAGGCAGGAGAATCACTTGAACCCGGAAGGTGGAGGCAGTAAGCTGAGACTGCACCACTGCACTCCAGCCTGGGCAACGGAGCTAGACCATGTCTCAAAAAAAAAAAAGAGACAGAGAAAAAGAAAGAAAATGCATGAGGTAGATCCGTATGGGTTAATAGACAGATAAATTAAAGATATATAAAAAGCGAGTAAAACGTTCATAAATTGCATGAACAGTATATTCCAAGTATTAAAAAGGTTACACACACATACATATGTGTGTATGTATACATATATATTTATGTATTTGTACATGTATACATATGCCTATAAGATTTATAGAAAAATACACAAGAAAATGGTCTCTGAAAGGTGGCAGGGAAATATTTTTAATTGTATATATTTTTAAATTATTATTTTCACCACCGTGTGTGTTTATCACTTATTATAAAATCTTTTTTTTTTTTTGACACAGAGTTTCGCTCTTATTGCCCAAGCTGGAGTGCAGTGGCGCAATCTCGGCTCACCGCAACCTCTGCCTCCTGGGCTCAAGCAATTATCCTGCCTCTGCCTCCGCCTCCGAGTAGCTGGGATTACAGGTATGCGCCACCATGTCCGGCTAATTTTGTATTTTTTGTATAGGCGGGGTTTCTCTATATTGGTCAGGCTGGTCTCGAACTCCCGACCTCAGCCTCCCAAAGTACTGGGATTACAGGTGTGAACCACTGCACCTGGCCTATAAATAATCTTATAGTTAACATGACAATTAGGAGCACACATAATTACAATTCTATTAATATCCTGTTTTTAGGAAGGCTTTATAAATAGTTTGCAATAGGATAAGGACTGTGTTAATGATCAAGTATTGTGAGGAGCACAGAAAGTTATCTCTCTATAATCACAAACAAATGTAAAACTCCACAGAAAAAGCACTAGTGTGAGTAAAAGTGTGGCATCCTATTAAGCAACAAAGTAAAGCTTAGTTTCTTTTTTCACATTCAGTCTGTGCTTCCCAGGGAACACACTAGTTGGTGACAGCCCAGAGAAATGAGACAAATGTCTGACCAGGCCTCACACCTCCCTGCAGATGTTCAGCCACAGAATTAACCCCCGACTTCCTTTATACATAGGTGCATGCTACCAGAATAGATGTTAAGATAATATTATGTAAGAGAAATATGTTTTTGAAGAAACAATGCTGGACTAAATGAGGTCTTTTTGAGAACACAGGAGAATCAGAGCTTCAGTCTACTTATTGAACTTGCCATGTTCCTTGCAGACAGGGCAATAGAAGTCTGCTGTCGGATCACAGTCAGGCTTACCATGATAAGCAAATTTCCTTCCAACATTATTGGAATTCTGGGTTTATTTTCCACAAAGGCCAAGATGGAACCCAATTAATCATAACTATTTTCTTTTTATCACAGCCTAAGCGCTTGGCTCTTACAATCATCTTGTCCCTACTCCAGACTAGGACTCAAAAACTTGTCTGTTCAGTTTATTGCACTTTTTCTTCTCATACCTGCGTCATACAAACACAAATTTTACTACATATACATGACTATAACACTCCATAACAACAACAAAAAAGAATAAGTGAAATGATCAGCCACATATCCAACTGGACACCATCACTTGGTGACCCAGAGCCATATAATAAAGCTACAGAACCACTCAGGAAAAGAGCATCAGTGATAACGGTAAGAATTTAATATAAAACCTCCCTATATATACTGTCTGGGTTTGTTTAACAGGCTGCTCTAAGAAGATAAAACGGGTCATTTACAATCCATCCTGCTGTTTATATGGAGGCTTTAACTTAAACAATTGCAGAAAATTTTCTCTTTTAATCTGAAAAGCCTTTAAGGAAATGTATTCTCACTGTCCTTCAATACAGGAAAGTGACAACCCTTAGTCAACCTGCGTAATTTAAATCTTTCCGGCTGAAACATCTATAATAGGGGGCATGAGAAGCCAGTGAGATGATCAATTGCATGTACAAACACCACTGGTTAAAAATACCTCGATAAGGTCGGCCACAGCAGCATTGCTGTTGCAGTGAAATAGCCCCACACAACCCCAAAAAAACAGTTCTCAGAACCACTTGCCCTGTTCTGCTTCCAGTGTAGACATCTGAAAGGAAGCATTGCCCAGAAAACCCAATTTTAATTTTAACAAGCGTAATTTACTGGAGAGTCAAGTACTGTTTGATTTCTCCTCTGACTGTCATGGGATTCCCTTTCTTTCCTTGGCTCCTTTCAAATACAGCATCTACCAAGATGACCCCAAGGAAAGTACTTTCCTCTAGACACAACCAGAATTGGTATTCCAGGAAAAGGAATGGGCTTCTCCTCTTCTCCCACTCGCAACTCCTCCCCTTCTTCCTCAAGGAACCCTTCTTGCCTCCCAAAATCTGCCTCAACAATGGCCCAAGGTTCCTTTTAATCGTGTCCTCTCCTTTGGGGCAGAAATCTTTGGGAGTAGGAGCAAGGTAGTTTAGCCACAAACGGGGTGATGACTAAGCAACCCTAGCACCTCTAAGGTGCCCCCAAGAGGTCTTGCCAGGGAGTCTTCCACAGGGTGAATCACCCCGCCAGTTGTTCTGGATCTTGAAACTCGGGAGACAGGGAAGGGGAGACCCACACCAAAGGAGGGGGCCGTTTCTTTACCCTTTAAGTGCGTCGTGTCCTCCGCCTCCTCTTCTCTTGGCCCGGCTGGCTCTGGTTTCCTTCACGTTCCCAGCCTCCAAATTGGCGTCCGCCCCATGGCTCGTGTAGGACGCTAAAAGCACGGTAAATCCCAAGACAATCTCCAGCAGGCCCCCTCGCCGCATGATGCCGAGCCGCCGCCGGCTTCCGCCGCCTCCTGCTGCGCCCAGGGCTCGGTCTGCGGCCGCCGCTGCGCCCTGAAGCGCACCGCGCCGCCGGGGTCCCGCTCTCCCGCCGCCCGTCCCCCGGGCCGGGCTCCTCCCGCCTTCTCCAGGCGCTGCTCCCACTTCAGGCGGCCCCTGCCAGCTGCAACACAGAGACAAATCCCCGAGGCGGGGAGATTTTCAGGGCACCGGGATGCTGAAGCCTCGCGGTCCCCATTCCCGAACCCAACCCGTGCGCCGCCCGCGCGTGGCGCAGTTAATTTGGGTAAGGGAAGACCGTTTGGTCCACAGCTGGCTGGAAACCTCAGGCCCCCGGCGGCAGCAGCTCCAGCCGATCCCTCGGCCTCGCTGGCGCCGCCAGAAGAGCGCAGCGCAAAGCACCCATGTCCCCGGCAGTCCTAAGCCCAGGGCGAGCTCTCTGGGTTTATTTTTCTAGTGGCACGAATTGCGCGCGATGCGCGCTCTGAACGCCCCACTCTTCAGCCTGCCCTCTCCCCCGGGCTGGAAGCCCGCCGCGCCGTCCCCGCCGACTCCGGGCGCTGCCACCGCCCTCCGAACATCTGACGCGGAGCCCAGCACCAAGAGCCCCGGGCCAGGAAGCTGTCAGGCAGGGGAGGGCCAGCGCCAGCTGTGGACGTTCCGGGACAGCCCCTCACCCCAGTCCCCGTCCCTGCCCTCCGCGCGGCGCAAACGCAAAAGCCTCCGTGGCCGCAGCTCCAGCCCCGGTGGCCGCCCGATCCCCGTCGGGACCCCGGCTGCACCCACTGGAGAAGCGGCGGCTCCGACTCCCGAGGAGGCGGCGGCGGCTGCTCCCGGTCCTGGCCGCTACAGCCACCGCTCCGCTCCGCTCCGCTCGCAGCTGTCCCAGCTGTGGCCGCCTGTCCGCTTGTGGCACCCACAGTCTCTGCCGCGGCTCCCGCGGCCCCCTCCTTTCCCCACCTCTTCAAGTATCGTCCGCGCAGCGGTTTCTCGCGAGAGAAATACTTGTTTAAAAAAAAGAAAGAAAAAGAAAATGACACCCCCTCCTTCATCCCCCTCATCACCACCCCACCCCCCGGCCCCATCCATCCTCCCTTTCCACTCCCCTTTGCCAGCCACCGCCTCGGCGCGGGGCCTCTCGCCCGCAGGATTAGCGCAGTGGGAGGAGGCAGAGGTGATCAGGTCCTGCCTGGCCTGGGACTTTTTGCCTTGAGGTGGGGAGGAGAGAAATGGGAAGAGGTGGAGTAGCGGTTTTAGCCAGTTCGGCGGTTGGGAGGTCTAGAACCGAGATTAGCCCCTCCAGTGATCGCGGAAGCCCTGCCGGAGCAGAAAGCTGTGCCACCTGCACCAAGAATGCGCGCTGGAGACAGCTGCCCCGGAGATCCTGGCCCGAGAGGAGACCAGTCCCCGCTGCCCGCGCCTCCCGGTAGCGCGTTCCCTGCGCCTTTCCCGCCGGACACTCGGCAGATGCTGGAGGCCGGGAGGCTAAGGCAGGGCGCGTCGCAGGCCGGGACCGCGGCAGGGGCTGCTGTGCCGACCGAGGAGAGGGCTCCACCGCCCTCTGTTGCCCCGGCTGTCGAGAGCCCACTCCAGACGTGGCTCTTCAGAGGCTCAATTCAAACCACCCAGGCCTGAATCCACGTTGCTCTCTCTAAGTCGGAGTCCAATCCAGGGGCCTGTAAATGTTGGAACCTAGGATTTAGGATGGGAGTGGTCAAGGGATGGTCCTCTAGCCCAGCCCAGGTTAAGATTGGGGTTCATCTGGAGGACTCTACTTACACCCTTCCCCCCGCACCCCCCCTCCCCGCACACACACAGCTGCCTCTCCCCAAGATATGCATGGCACAGTGAATTTAGTGGCTTTGAAAGGTATAGTATTTGTGGCATCCTTATATGGATAATGCCCGATAATGCCTGCACCCTGTAAAGGTTTAGGAAGGCCGGAAGTCGCGCACTGGGTCCTGGCTGCTGTAACTGGAGACCCGAAACCCCCAGAAAATCCCCGCAAGCAGCCACCAGCCAGCCGGCAAGCCAGAAATAAGAGCTCAGCACAAACAGGTACCCTGGGAATGCATCCTGTTGAAGGAGATTTTCCTTATTTGTAATTGTTTGTAAAGGGGCCCAGAGAGTAGGGTGGAGAGAACTGGGCAAGTTATTCAATTTCTTTCCAATTATAAGATGGGACTCATAGTGTCCACCACACAGGTTTGTAATGGTGATGATGGACATGCTGAACTGCTATGATACATGAAACAGTGAAACTGTGGGAACTATGAGCTTATCTAAAGCTATGTATGTGGTCTACTTTAAGGTCTTACCTGCAAAAGGTCTCTTAGCAGTTTCATGAATGGGAGCCTTGGTTGCACACTCCTGGCTGAGTAAAGGAGATCATTCATTCAAGATGTGTTTACTGAGCACGAACTGTGTCCCACTTGGTGTGTTGTTGAACCAGACTTCAACAATTTGAACAAGGCAGGTTCAACAATTTGAACAAGGCTGACTTCAACAATTTAGTGAACAAGGCAGAAATGTGTCTCCCCTCACACAGCAGATAGTCAACAAGGAAAGGCAGACTTGAAACAAATAATGACCCAATAGTTAAGGGCCAAAAAGGATAAGTACTGGGTACTTGCTTGGAGGATATATAACAAGGGGACTTGACCTAGGCTAGGACTGAGCAGGAAAGGGATCCCTGAGGAAGTGATATTTAACTTAAGCCTAAAACATAACTAGACTCTACTTAGGACAGCACTTGTCAACCCTGGCTATTCAGTAAAATAATGAGATGCTTTTTTAAAAAAAATCTTATACGAGGATGGGCATGGTGGCTCATGCCTGGGCATGTAATCCCAGCACTTTGGGAGGCGAAGGCGGGTGGATCACTTGAGGCCAGTAGTTCAAGACCAGCAGTTCAAGACCAGCCTGGCCAACATGGCAAAACCCCATCTCTACTAAAAGTACAAAAATTAGCCAGGTGGGGTGGTGCATGCCTGTAAATCTAGCTACTAAGGAGGCTGAGGCACTAGAATCGCTTGAACCTGAGAGGTGGAGGTTGCAGTGAGCAGAGATCGTGTCACTGCACTACAGCCTGGGCAACAGAGCAAAACTCTGTCTCAAAAAAAAAAAAAATCTGTCACAGGCCCCAGTGCCCAGAGTTTCTGATTTGAGTAGTCTGTAGTGGATCCTGCACATGGATATTTTTTAAAGCTCCCCAGGTAGGGAGAGGTTAAGGAAGGAATTCACACTGGGAAAAGGATCTGAGCAGAGGGACCATGGATCAGGAGAGAGCAGCGCTGTTGGACATCCAGGAACCCTTGTCCTGCCCACCAGTTTTCTGGGCTGCTCTGCACCCATGGGTGAATCTGGAGACTGCATTCTTTCCTTGTTACCAGCATGCAACACATGCTGTGCCCTCTCTCCCAGAATCTTACACTCAGTGACATGTTGGACAGCAGCAACCAAACACAAGCCTTTCCTAAGGCTTCGCCCAAGAAGTAAAGGGCAAATCCTGGTGCCCTGCAAGTCCCCTCTTCCAACACATCTGGACATTTCCATTACTTCTAACTCAACCTTAAACCACCTTCCAAAGTTTCATCTCCAAAGGAGGGATTTGGATTAAACGCTTTTATCTGGCCTTTGCTTTTCCCCGCAACCTCTTTATTCATTGGCCTCTTTCTCCAGTAAAGGAAAGACTCTCTTCATATTGAATGGCAGCTCCAAGCCATATATTCTCCTCTTTGAGCAATAAGTCTCATGTTCTAACCACAATGGTGGAAGATCTACAGGGGAAGGCAGGGGGAACTTGATTACTTAAAGGTAAATGCATTTTTAAATATGTAAGAAATATTCCCAGTATCTAGGCTATCAACACATATTAGAGTAGGATGCTACTTATGACAAAATTCAGCAACAAATAATAAAAATATGTGTCTTTGCAATAAGATTTTCTTGATGCCAGATGATTGAGGGTCCATCTCTCCTTAAACCTATCACAGATCTTTTTTCTTCTTAAATAGGTTTTGCACTCTTTGCAAATTAAGTCCACGAGCTAGAATTCTTTGGTTCCATCTCTTTATTTCAAAGAATTCTATTCACCCTAAGAAACCCTGCTCAAATTCCTTCTTGTTCCTAGGTATCTTAGCTCATGCCCGTCTCTCTTGTTCTAACATCACTGCACTTATTAGCTGAATCATTCACTTGATAGTTCATTAATTTTAATACATGATTATAATATGCCTACTATATGCCAAGCACCACGTCAGGCACTGACCATTGGGGATATTTCTTCTGTTGTTATGCTGAATTATTAGGTTGGTGCTAAAGTAATTTCAGTGTTTGCCATTTAAAAGTACTGGCAAAATCACAATTACTTTTGCACCAACCTAAATATATATATATGTGTGTGTGTGTGTGTATATATATGTGTGTATATATATGTGTGTGTATATATATATATGTGTATATATATGTGTATATATATATATGTGTGTGTGTATATATATGTGTATATATATATGTATATACATATATATGTATGTATATATATGTGTATACATATATATACACATATATATATGTATATACATATATATATACATACACATATTTTCTGTAGCCATTGTACTTACTCTCCCTAGCTGCATGATAGATTCTTAAAGACAAGGTTGCATTCCCTATTCAAGGAAACTTGCTAGTGTCCTGAAAACTATGACAAAACACAAATACTTTGTTTGTTGTTTGATCAGCTGAAATCTTGTGGCATTTTTAGCTTCAAGTCACTCTCATCATTTTATACCTCTGGTATAAATATGTGTGTCAGCAAAGGTTCTTTGTCTACAAGCAAGAAAACTAGTTATGGAAAATTTAAGCAAAAGAAAAGACTTTTTAAATTATTGTCAGGTTATAAGCTGGCTCATCGAACTTGACTTTGGGATAAAATTAAGAGTAGTGCGGTTCTGGGATAATGGTAAGCAGAGAACCTCTTCAGGGTGATGCCATGTGAGTAAGTCAATTCTAACCATTTTGGTCCTTTTGTCACCTCTTTTAGAGTTCAGATTCAAAGGATAGGGTCCTTTTGATGTAGCTATTTAGGGAACTTGGGCACAATCCTGGCCAAAGGATGATGGAGTATCTGATGGATAGTCCCAAAAAGACTGCATACCACGGGAAAGGAGTTAATCTGTAAACGACGGGAGAAATACTAATTTGGTCATGCACCAAAAATTGAAAGGCATTAATGCTTGTCAGGGGCAAAAAAGAAAAAAAAAAAAAAAGAAAAAATCCAGATGTCTATTACAATATCTCAAGAACTTTCAAGGATGTTTAGAGCTTACTGAAATAAAGCATTTTCAAGCTTTGCTTGGAAGAAGCATACTCTAAAATCAGCTTCTAGGTCTTCCTTTGCAAACTAAATCATGACTTCATAAAAAGCTAAATAGACTTTTTTGTAACCCTAGTTCCTGCCATTGATGGTGGCAAATAGATCGCTCATGATACAACCAACTATATCTTCAAAAACTGGCTTCTGACTCTTAGTGAGTGTTGTAGAATTTTGTAGTTATAAAAATGTAATGTATATATCACAGCTACCAGAAACTATACCTACTTATGTATATAGAGAAAAATAATACGTTCACATACATAATCACATTTAATCTTTACCACAACTTCTGGTAGATTGAAAAACATAGCCACAATATTTATCTTCTTCCACCAAGTAGAGTCTGTTTCTCAACTCTTTGAATCTGAGCTGGTTTTATATTTTTCTTTCACCAGTAAAATATCATGAAAGTAACATTGTATGACTTCCAAGGCTAGGCCTTCAGAAATCTTGCAGCTTCTTCTTTTACCCTATTAGATGTTTCCCTGAGTTGGATAGGCCTTCAAGAAGTC
Source organism: Cacajao melanocephalus (assembly GCA_963573385.1). NCBI lineage: Eukaryota > Metazoa > Chordata > Mammalia > Primates > Pitheciidae > Cacajao > Cacajao melanocephalus. Next base: position 17,094 of record CAUYLG010019822.1, read on the forward strand.
CAGGATGAAAGACTATGTGGTGAGAGACAGCCCCAACTCTCCCAGCTACATCAAGACTCCTCCCCAGCCACCAACTAAACGTAGTCACATGTGTGAGCCCAGCAGATCAGCACAACTGCCCAGTTAACCCATAGAATAAATATATCATTGTTGTTTTAATCTGCTTAATTATTAGAGTGGTCTATCATATAGGAATAGATAAATAATTGAAACCTTATGATAGAAAATAATTTTTTCTCAATATTAGAGATGCATAAACTCACATTCAGAAGAATTAAGAAACGTTCAAATTCAGAAAACCAAGAGGGGAGGCATAGCTGCGATTAAAACCATGCCTTTGACAAATCAAGGAAACTTTTCATGTCATCACTGCTACCTCATCTGTGGCCACAAAATCTCAGTCAAGATCTAGGGTTGATGCAAACTGGAGTCATTCCAGTATCCACAATACTTTGCTCATGTCTTCTGCGAAGCTAAGATTTCATCCCTTGAGTTTCACTGCTGACTGAATCTGCATTGCATCTTACTTGAGAGCCTCATTTATTCCATGCTACAAGATCCATGCAGGATTCCATGATCACCAAGATCACCCCAGGAAATGAAAGAATCAAGAGAGCTGCCATAGTCAATATCTCTGCCTCTCTGCTTCAGTTTCTAGTTCCCTCATAATATAGCACAATTCCTTTTACAAAATGGGTGCTCCATAAATATTTGTTGAATGAACTTGTTTTCTAGATGGTGATGCGATGCCAACTATAAAATCTCATGCCATTCTTCCCCATCATTCTCTGGGTTAAAGAAAGGCCTAAACCTTTTCAACAATTGACAGAACCTTGGTGTGTCATGTTGCGTCGTTGTGCCTCAGTTGTCTCATTTCTCCCACTTGGGAGGGGATATGAATGAATGGATCTTAGTTTTAAAGAGCTGAAGGTAGAATTCAGTTGTTGATTGCTAGCATAAATAGTACCTCCATGTATGTACCACTTCTTTTTTTGATTGTTTAGTTCATTTATTTGTGTAACCAATTTTGATCGAAAGCCGAACACCGTGCTGGAAGCTGCGGCTTCACTGGTGCAGGAATGCCATTTCTGCCGCTAAGAATCGCTAGAGCTAGAACATTGCTGGAGGTCCATACAGTGACAACTACCATAAACTAACGCTTTGCTTAGTGCAGGAACTGTGTTAAGTGTGAGGTTAGTAATGTTCTTCCCATTTTACAGTTTCAGAGAGGGTAACGTTTAAGAAAGAGCAGTTTAAAATGACATAAATAGTCCTTTAAAGGGACATCGATGAAGCTGGAAACATCATTCTCACCAAACTAGCACAAGAACAGAAAACCAAACACCACATGTTCTCACTCGTAAGTGGGTGTTAAACAATGAGAACACATGGACACAGGGAGGGGAACAGCACACGGTGAGGCCCGTCAGGGGGCAGGGGTTCAGGGAGGGATAGCACCTAATGTAGATGACAGGTTGATGAGTGCAGCAAACCACCGTGGCATGTGTATAACTATGTAATAAACCTGCATATTCTGCACATGTACCCCAGAACTTAAAATATAATAAAAATAAATAAATAAAATAAGATGACATAAATAGACCTTTATTTTAGGGAAAATTTGTATATGTTTGTGCTTTTATGTTATACCAAGAATCTTGAGCAATTCCCACTTCAATGCAAAATTCCAGTGTTGTGAGGGTAAAAGGTGAAAAAAAAGTTAATAAAAGCTAAAAATTTACACATGCTGGAAAAAAATGAGAATTGTTTTCATTTTCATCATTTTTCAGAAAATTTATTAGAAATCCTTTAACTACTTATAGATTTTTAAAGTATTTTTTCATAATCCCAACCACCTTGTTTTTTCTGATTTTGTCTTTTGTCTTTTTCCATATGGCGCCTTTTACATAGTTGTCACCGTGGTGGATGTATAGTTTTATCTTCCACTGAACAGGGAGGACAATTTGTTTGGCATTTGAGTGTTTAACCTTTGCATTTTGTGGATGGGGTCCCTGGGTGAGGTCTGCCTAGCCATCTTTCTGGCAGAAAGCATGTACAACTGTTGAATTATGTTATTGAAATAACTTTCATTACCTCAATCCCCCAAAGCAAACACTTGCTCTCCACCCAAAACAAAAGCTCTGCTTCCCAGACTTCGTTTCACTTGTGTTTTCCATGAGTTCTGTGACCCACCCTGGTATTCCCTGTCATTTTTTCTACTAGACATAACAGATACCAGCCCAACAGCAGAGGCGAATAAAGAAGAGGCCCGGACAGCAGGAAAGGACACAACATTGCATCCATCACAAATTAAAAACACTCTCTCTTAGCTCCATTCAACAAGTGTTACCAAACACCAGCCTTGGGTGCAGACTGTGAGAGATGCTACAGAAGCCACCAAAATGTGCCAGTCCTGCATCCTGCTCTCTCTCTCAGGAGGGAGATAATGAATGCTTATAGCAGAGGTCAGCAAATTTCTATAAAGTGACAGACAGATGACAAAGAGTTTAAGCTTCATGAACCATAAAGTAAAAGAAAACAATTTTCCACAAGCATTTTACTGACAAAAATAAAAATTTGTCTATGGACACTGAAACTTGAATTTCATATAATTTTCATGTGCAACGAAATCTTCTTTTGATAATTTTCAACAATTTCAAAGTGCAATGACTACTCACAGCCTGCAGGCCATATAGAAACAGGGGGTAGGGGCAGATTTGCTCCACGCAGCCACAGTTGATCAACTTCTGGAGTTAAAGAAATCGGCAAACACAGAAGCTGACTTGGGCGTGACTCTCCAAAGTGGCTGGCACCAAGACAGGGACCCACAGAGGAGAGAGGTAGGGTGGGGTGGGGTGGTCCAGTCAGAAGACTTAATGGAAGAAATGGGATTTGAGGATCGCCTTGAAGGGAGGGTAGGATTTGGCTACATGGGGAGAACATTCCAGGCGGAAGTGATGAGCATGAGTCTGTGCCACAGAGGGAGGAAAGATTATGGGCCAAAGGGGACATGCAGGGTGCGTCACCATCCTTCACAGTGACATACTTCCAGCTCTCCAAGGTCTCTGTGACACACCCTGGGCTACGTGTTTATGAAGAGGAGGGATATTGTGGGCCTGTAGGAGTCAGTCTTTAAATGACCACAATTAATCATATTATATGAATGTTAATAATATCCATAACCCAAAACGTGTTGAAAACACTGAGATGCATCTGATCTATGGTTTAAATCTGATGAAAGGCAAACTAGACCTTATTTTTCTTCATCTAGAGACTTTCCACATTTCATTTGGTCATCTATTTTAAATAATTTTTGTAAATAATGCCCTTTTTCTTCAGGATATTAGTATTCTAATGATACCAAAAAATTCCACCTGCCCTAACCCAAATATTCATGGCCAATCTGAGAGCCTTTATTAAGCTATGAGTAACAAGTAGCTTTGGTTAGTGACTTTTCTGTTTTCCTACATCTGTTTTTGTTTTTACTCTAGATCTGAATTTTCTCTAAAAAGTTAGTAATTAGTACATACTAGTAATTACTGGAAATCTAAAAAAAATTTTCCTGGCTGACTTGATCTATTCCCATGATTTCACGCCTTGCTCATAACATACTACCAACTCCCAAATCTGAATCTCCAGCCCAGACATTTCCCTAGAGCTTCAAATTCAGATGTCCAAGTTCCTGCTGGATGCCTCCACCTAGTCCTCCCACAGGCGTTCAGACTCAACTGTGGTAGCAGCCTCTATAAAGGCCTCCAAAGATCCCTCTTCTGGGTACTCATGCCTAGGGGTAATCCCCTCCCCTGGACCACGGCCTGGACCTAGTGACTCTCTTCTAGCTGATAGAATATGACAGAGGCCATGGGATGTCACCTCCAACATGAAGTTACACAAAGACTCAGGAGCCCATCTTGCCTGTCCTTTCTTGTGCTCCTGCCTGCCTACTCTGATGAAAGCCAGCTGTCACATTGTGAGCTGCCCTGCAGAGAAGTCCTATGCAAGGAACTGACGAAGGCCTCCGGCCAACAGCCAGTGATGGACTAAGGCCAACGGTCCAAACTGCCCTTGCTGAACTGAATTCTGGTATTAATAACAATCATACAAGCGAGCTTGGAAGTCTTCAGATGAAACTGCAACCCCGGCTAACACCTTGATTCATCTGTGAGAAACGTTCAGCCTGAGGCACCTAGCTAAGCAGTGCCTCATTTGTGACACAGAAACAATGAGATAATAAATGTGTAGTGTTTGAAGCCACTAAATGTTGAGGTTATGTATTACACAGAAATAGGTAACTGCCAGACATGGTGGCTCATGCCTGTAAACCCAGCACTTTGGGAGGCTAAGGCAGGTGGATCGCCTGAGGTAAGGTGTTCAAGACCTGCCTGGCCAACATGGTGTAACCCCATCTCTACTAAAAATACAAAAATTAGCTGGGCATGGTGACGCACACCTGTAATCCCACCTACCTGGGAGGCTGAGGCAGGAGAATCACTTGAACCTGGGAGGTAGAGGCTGCAGTGAGCAGAGATTGCGCCACTGCACTCCAGCCTGGGCGACAGAGCAATACTCCATCTCAAAAATAAAAAAATAAAAACAGAAATAGATGACTAATATATCAGCCAGCTCCCTAAATTTGTTTCTTCCCCTAAATTCTCTATTTTAATTATTAGGACCACTATGTTCTCATTCATCTATGCTGGCAAAAGGGTTTATCGAAGGTCCTTCAACTTTCTCTCATCTACAAAAGCTCAAATGCTTTTGTATTTTTAAAACACAATTGGTATGATTTCGTAGTCTTAAAATGTGTTCCCTGTGAGTTCCATCTGGAACTCAAGCCATTTGTGCTACAGCTTGAAATTTCTCAGTTTCTGCATCATTCTGCTAGCAACAATATTAATGAAATCATACTGGATATCTTTCCACAGATTTAAAAAAAAATTGGGGAAGTGTCCAGAGTGATAGAATAGGAAAAGGAAGAGTCTAGGAAATGCTAGAAAACTCTGCCCAGAGTTCGAAAATCAACTACATAAATATGGATGGAACAAGCATGGAATTAGAAGACAGAAGACTATGGTCCTGTCTGGGCTTTGCTACCCATCTGCTGTGGCCTTAGAAAGTCACTTTACTTCTAGGGTCCTCCTTTTCCTCATAGGAAAATGAGGGAGTTAGATTTCGGTGAAAAGCTGAGCCATGAGCGCGCTGTTTCAGAATAAACTTAGTAATCTGTATTTTTAAAGTGTCCAGTTCCCTAAAATATAAAAAGATATGTAAATCCATTAATTAGACCCTTTCAAATAATATTTACAATTCTAATGCTGTCATTGCAAAGCAGTGTTTATTATTTGGCAATTCTACTTCACATGTACATTGTAAAACATACCCAAAAAAAGAAATTTTAAAGGATGATTTTGTGTGTATACAGGTGCCTGTGCATATTTTTTTAAAAATTTTCTTCCCAAACCCTAACTGCTCTCCTTGCATAGGCCCTGGAATATATGAATCTCACTGGGAGAATCACTGGAGACTGTGACAGGTCTATGGGAATTAGTAAAGACGAGCACAAAGGTCTAAGAACACCAAAGACAGACATCTCAGTTAGCAGGCGAGCTCCTTCTACTCGTGGTACAGCTTGGCATCACATGGAAAACTGAGAAGTGTAAGGGTGTGTGTCTGTGTGTGTGTGTTTACAGAGTTAGCCCTTTGTTCTCACCTGAAAGCCCATCTCCATACAGTGTCATATCACAAAGAAACAGAATCTGACTTAATGAAAAAACATCTCACGTGATCTTCAGTAAAAAGTAACATTGAGTCATTACTGAGGGACTCTCCATGAGATATGAAGGGAAGATTGTGCCACCCCATGCACAGCACAATTTTCTCTCTTTACTGTCGAAACACCACGTCTCCCTCAGACCTTAACTTTCCCATCTTTTTCAAACCCACCCCTACACCTGTACTTGCCATGGCTCTCCTCCTCTCTGCCCCTGGCCTCTTTCTTAAGGTTCTTTAGTCTACCCTCCAGGCCCACCAGCCCTTTATTAGCTAGAGTTACTTCCCCTTCTCTCAGCTTCTTCCATTTGCTCCACTAAAGAAAAGGCTCAGCCTGGGATTCGCTTTCAGTTGAAAGGGAACACAGGATCACAGGATTACAGTTAATGTCTAGTATATTTTTAACCCTGTACACCAAAAAAGAAAAAAAAAGGGAAACTAACAATTTAAGGCAATAAATACTAAGCCAACAGAGAGTGGGAGGTCTAGATGTTCAGAGGAGAGGAAGAGACCTCTGTGCCACAGTGACCAAAAAACTTTTCATGGAGAAAAGAGGAGATAAACTGAGGATTGAAAACTTGGGGAAAATCTTTTACAGGTGAACAGTAGAGCCCTCCTGTCATATTGGAGGAGAAACTCTTGTACAGTGAAAGGCCAAAGATGGGAAAGTATGCAACCTGCTTAGGAAAATGGACAAAAACTGGGTGGACTATATAAAGAAGAATAAGAGAGACAGAAGATTAGAAAGTGGGTTGGGACCAGAAGATTGAGGACTGTGAAGAAATACACATTCTTATAGAATATGAAGGATGGGAATGACGTGATTTAGAAAATTAATTTTTTTGTCACCATGCAAGAAGAACTGAAAAACAGAAATCTTTTAAGAAAGGAGATCAGGAGGCTAAGGCAGCAGCTGGGTCTTGGCAATGAGCATGTGCTCCAAAGATGTGACTGTACACATGAAAATGAATAGAAAATTATAGTGTCATTTCATGATAGAATCATTAAAGCTGAATGAATGATTGAATATGAAAAGCGATAGAGAAAGGCCAGCCAAAGATAACGCTGAGACTTGAAATTGGTTGGCCAGAGAAAGAACAGAGCTGAGGAAGTGAGGAGGAGAAAGACAAGAATGGGGAAGAGACAAGATGGCGAGCTTGGTGTTTGTTGCATGCGGCAGTGCTGAAGGCAGCCAACCGAGGTGAAGTAGCCAGAACGCACAGGTTTTGGAGTAATTTTGCCAGTCAGTAGAGGAGATGCAGCAGTTTTGAAGAGACTTGGGATTCAGACTTGTGAGCATCTGTAAGTAATTAAATTTACCAGCTAATTAAAATTGCATTCTCCTATAGTTTAGACTTTCGATTCCTAATAAACCTGCAAATTGACCTAGAAGGGATAACCCTCTTGATAGCCAGCATTTGTTCTTTGAGTTTCAGATATATTCCTGGAAACAGATTCTCATGGCAAGAAGGGTAGGAATCTTGTGTAATTAAAGAGGAAAGGAGGGACACCCTCTAAATATCAGAAACAGACTCTGCTCCTGGCAAACACTAGGAGAAAAAAAGACCTACATGTCTCCATTTGGAATGATAGTCAGAATTTTGGGAGGTGATAAAGAAACTACATTCATGTAATACATTCATGTCCAGATAATTTGTGAATAATAAATATTATTAGTGCATGTAGACACTCAAATGATTATCAATTAAAGAAAGTTTTGCAAGATTTTTTATTTCTGAGAGAATTTTTTTGTTTAAAACCTTTGTAAAATATACAATAATAAATTTACATTTCCAGAGATAAAAATTCAGCTCTTGACTTAAGATTTGAGAATACATTAGAATGACTCTCTTGATCAGGAACCAAGAAGTATATTTCATATTTATTGAGCAAAAATAAACATTCATTTTCATTAGTCTGAGTGCCTGTCAGCATGAGATAATCAACATAAATACACAACGTGGACACCATTAGCTGGGCTGACTTGTCCTTGTTTCTAGAATACACGTTACTATTTTCCTAGGCCCCTGTGGATCCAGGGAACCCAGGTTGCTCAGCACTGTTTTGGGCCCTTTTCACATTTATTTCTCTGCCCCTGGCCCTTACCAAGCCAAATTCCATATTGTCACTGCAAATCTCTTTCTATTTAATACCCTGCTTTTGCTCAAAGTTTATCTCACATTCAAAATGTGTTTTCCCTTACAAAGCGGATAATGCTGTTCTCTGCCAAGCTCTCCTCTTCTGTGCCGATGCACCCAGCCCCCCGTCGCTGGGAATGTTAACTGCTAACAGCTCACAGCCGTGTCCCTCCTTGAGCATTGCCCTTGGCCTCAGAAAACTGCCAGCTCAAGGTGATGCCCTCTTCTAGGGTGTGGCCAGATATTTCCGACATTCCTAAAAGTCCGTTATGGATAATATGAGTTTAACACTCTTCAAGATGAAAAGATAGAAGACAAATGACTCATTTCAGAAATAAAAGACAAGACATTGTTAAAAGTCCCACAGACATTATAAGGTCAAGGAAATAGTAAGAACAACTTTGTGCCAATAAATTTGGAAAATTAAATGAAATACAAAAATTTCTTGAAAGGCATAAATTACCAAACTGAAGCAAAGGAATAGAAACAGGCTGAAGACACCTGTAAAGATGATAAATTCATAATTTAAAATATCTCCACAAGGAAAATACTAGGTACAAATAGCTTCACTGGTATATTTTATCAAACATTTATGGAGGATATAGTAACATTCCTACAAAAACTTATCCAGAAAACAGAAGCAGAACAAATACTTCCCAATCATTTTATTAGCCTACCATTATTTCGATAAAAACCAAACAAAGGCATTACAGGAAAAGAAAGGATAGCTCAGTAAGTCCTCAGAAATGCAGGCAATAATCTTCAAAAATATGGTGGCAATAATCTTCAACAACTTTTAGCAAATGAGAATCAGCAATATATAGAAAGGAAAATGCATCATGAACAAGCAGAGTTTATTCTAGGAATCAAAGGTTTTTTTTTCTTTTTTAACATTGAAAAATCAATGTAATTCACCATAATTCACCATACTAACAGATTAAATGAGAAAACAAAATATGGAGAAAGCATTTAAGAAAATTAAACACCAAATTGTAATAAAAACTTTCAGCAACTAGGAATAAAAGGGAACATCCTGATAAAGAACATGTATGGAGAAACAATACTAGCACCACTTTCAGTGGTGAAAGACCAAATGTCTTTAGTCGGGAAGAAGGGAAGAATCTCTGATGCTGCCACTGAATTTAACGCTGTACTAGATGTTGTAGCCAATGTTATCAGGCAAGAAAAAGAAATGAAAGGCAAATATATTAGAGAGGGAGACGTCAACCTGCCACAGACCAAACAGCTATTTATATAGAGTACACTAACAATGGACAAAAAGGTGACTAGAACTAGAAAGTAAATTCAGCAATGACATAGGACACAAGGTCATTATACAAAAGCCCATTGTTATTTTCTATATTAGCAAAAAAAAAAAAAAGTGAAATAGATTTTTAAAAGAACATTTAAAAAACAATACCTTTTGGTATTTCACTTTTAGTCTGGCTAAGTAGGTTCCTGCTAGATGAACCCTTCTACAAATAACAATAAACTAGAAAAAACACAAAAATCAAACAATAGTTACAACAACATGATTATCTAAAGGACTAGATAATAAAGTGAATAAAGGCAGGCAGATTCTGGAGAGGACTTGATACCCAGAGGTAAGAAATGGAGCAGGGTGAGTTTTCTATTTCTCATGATTTTTGATCTGAAGACAGGCTGCAGCCAGCACAGTACAGGGTGACTAGAGCTTTGAGAGAAAATCCACAGTCTTTCTGGACTGAAGGAACAGAGTACAGAGTTCAAGGCAACCCACTTGATAGAAAGTAAAGGGAGAATCTCAAAAAGGAGAGAATCAAAGATGGGGAAAAACAAATTTGTATGTCCATGCTTTTCGAGTGTCTACCTGGCCTGTGAATCCTCATAGGTGGACAGACTGCATGCGATCCATCAAAGGCTATAAGAACTCAACTGCAGTTTGAGCTACTGTCCAAGAGACAGAGTTCATAGTCTGTTGTACTAATAACTTTGAATACAACAAAGTTAATTGCCCATTAAAAAAAATGAAACCAAATCACAACTCTGTTTGAAGGAGTACAACAAAATCTAGAGTCTTCACTACTAAACATTCATAATGTCCAGGATATAACTCCTAGCATTCAAAATACAAAGAAACAATAAAATGTGAGCAATTTTCAGGAGAAAAGACAATTAAAAGATAGAAACTCCACGATGACCCAGATATTGGAATTGTCAGAAAAGAATTTTTAAGGCAGGTATTATAATTCTGATAAATTAAAGAAAATGTGGTACATATATACCATGGAATACTACGCAGCCATAAAATAGAATGAAATCACGCCCTTTGCCACAGCATGGATGCAGTTGGAGGCTATTATCTTAAGTAATGGAAAACCAAATACCACATGTTCTCACTTATAAGTGGGAGCTAAACATTGGGTACTCATAAAGATGGCAACAATAGAAATTGGGAACTACTAGAGGAGGGAGGGAGAGATGGAGGAAGAAGTGAAAAACTATTAGGTACTATGCTCAGCACCTGGGTGATGGGATCATCCATACTTAAAACCTCAGCATCATGTCATATACCCAGATAACAAACCTACATGTGAACCTTCTGAATCTAAAAGTCAAAATAAATAAAAATAATTGCGATGAATGAAGTAAAGGAAATTATGCTTATAATGAATGAAAGGACAGAGAAATAGCAGTGAAACAGAAAGCATAAAAAAGAAGGAATGAGAAATTCTGGGATTTATAAGTATGATATCTGAAATTAAAAATATATTGGATGAGCTAAACAGTAGAATTGAGATCATGTTGAAAAGAGTCAGGGAGCTTGACTATCAGTCAATAGTAATTATCCAGTATAAAGAACACAAAGAAAAAGGATAAAAGACTAAAAAAAAAATTAACAGAGCTTCAAGGACTTCTGAGGCCATATCTAAAAATCTATCACACATGCATTTAAAGTTATAGAAGAAGAAGAGAAAGAGACAGAAGGCAGAAAGCATGGTTTTTGAATAACTATGACCAAAAATGTTCCATATATTTACAGATTGAGGATGCTCAACAAACTGGGGAAGAATCAATATAAACAAGACTATGTTTATGCTGCTAAAACACACACACACACACACACACACACACACACGCACAGAGAGAGAGAGAGAGAGAGAGAGAGAGAAGGAGAAAATCTTGAAAGGAGCCAAAGAAATGACCCATTACATACAGGAGAAAAATTATGCAAATTAATATTGACTTCTGATCAGAAACAAAGAGGCAAGGAAACAGTGGAATAATATCTTCAGAGTGTGGAAACAAACAAACAAACATTGTCACCCCCAAATTCTCTACCCAGCAAAAATATCCTCCAAAAATGAAGGCCAAATAAAGTCATGTTCATTCTAAAAAATGTCACTTTAAATTTGAAATACTTAGAAATAAATTTAATAAAATATATGTAAGACTCATAGAATAAGAATTATAAAATAGTCCTAAAAGAAATTAAAGAAGATCTAAATAAATGGAAAGATGTAATAGTTTATAGATAAAAAAGCTCAATGTTGTTAAGAAATAAATTCTTCCTAACTCAGCCTATAGATTCACAGCCTATAGATAAACATAATCTCAATTAAAATCCCAGTATATGTTTATGCAGAAATTAAAAAACTGATTCAAATTTTATAGGGAAAATATAAAGGAACTAGAATAGCCGAAACAATTTTCTATCTTATAATTCTATCAACTCCTGAAAGTAGGGTACTGAAGTCTCCAACTATAACTGTGGATTTGTCTAGCTCTCCTTGTAACGTGGTGGTGACTAGAGTTGCCTCACAGTGCTTTGTTAATTCTTACTGCTTCCAGTGAGCATGGAGGCCCACTTTACCACAGAACCCTGTAGATGATACTCTGGCATAAGAGTCCCAACACCCTTCACTTCCAGGAAATCAGAGCACCCTTCTCTTTTATTAAGTAGAGAAGGAACGATCAGCTTCCACCTCAGCCCTGCTGACACCACTCAGTTGGGTAATCAGAGCACTCAAATCTGTCTTTGTGGGCTGGAGGAGGAGGCTGCAATTTTTCCATTGGTATTTGAACAGAGTTTGGCAAATTTAGAATTTGCCAAAAAATTGTGTTTTGTTGTTAGGCCACGCTTTTCTCCATTCTTTGGTGAAGGAGATGGGGCTTTTTTTTTTTTTTTTTTTTTTTTTTGCGTTTGTGTGTGTGTGTACTTGTTGATGATCTGGGTTCTGCACTTCCCTATCTGGAATATCTGAGAGAAGCAGTAAGGAAACATGGGGGACTGAGGCAGGAGGATCGTTTGAGGCCAGGAATTCAAGACCAACCTGGGCAACATAGTGAAACCTTATCTCTACAAAAAAATAAATAAATAAACAATTAGGCAGATGTGGCAACATGTACCTGTAGTCTCAGCTGCTCGGGAAACTGAAGCAGGAGAATAGTTTGAGCCTAGGAGTTTGAAACTGCAATGAGCTATGATCACACTGGTGGCTGAGCAACAGAGTGACTTTGCCTAAAAAAAAAAAAAAAAAAAAGAATTGGCTATTTTATATATATATGTGTATATATATATATATATATATCTGCCATAGGACTTATATCAGAATACATAAAGAATTCTTATAACACAATAAGAAAATAAACCAATTTTAGAAAGATAAACTTTAAATTTTAGAAAATAAACCAATTTTAGAAAAATGCAAAAAATATTGAAATTTTGCATAAAAAGATATATAGATGGCATATGGAAAGATGTTCAACATTATTAGTTATCAGGGAAATGCAAATTAAAACCATAATGAGATAACCACACCCTGGAGAAACCAATTCTTTTTATTGAATTGTACAGGACTGGTCCAGCAGCCAATATGAAACTGCAACTTTCAAGAGCAACAAGGTCCTGAAATTTCAGGGAATATAGCACAAATCTCCAAGGACAATTTCTGATCTCAAGGCCACATATCCATTCCTTGGCCATTCTGTACAGGTTGCTGGTGATGAGATGTATGCAATCCAGCAGCTGAATATGGATAAGAAGTTAACCGCACTTTAAGATTTCTGTATCTGAAGGCTATCGGAACATAATGTCCCTTTCTTTTCACCCCAGCACTGTCAGTCTTCCTGAGAACCAATGAATAAATACACATGAAAAAGAAACTATGTTTCATGTGTAAAAATGTAAGCCTGAGCAAGCACGATAACTATTCCTGTTGTCCTCTACCTAGGGGCACCTTGCTAGGCACTGCAAGGCACTTTCCCACAACAGGAAAAGTAAGAGGACGTTGTTACGTGGTGAGCAACAAGGGTCAAGAAAAGGAAGGTTTTCAAAACTTCTTTCCTTGCTCTTCACCTCAGTTCTCCAACCCTTTCCCCAGCTTTTGGAGTCTCCACATTCTACAATTAGAGATTCACTTACTCATAATAATTTTTGGAGGGAAGTAATACATTAAGCATTCATAAATGCTTTTCTTGTATGAGGGCATAGATTCGGTTCTTTGCTGAGGTCAGATGTGACAAGCGATCCTTGGTTGAAACATCACAGGGAGGGAGAGTTGGAAAAAGAGAGAAGTAGGCAAAATCCGTGGAAATGGAAAACTGGACATGTGGAAGATGAATGTTGAGGACTTCACTGAATGTCAGTCCTCACTCAAACTTTCAAAACTTTCACAAATGCCTGATTCTAAAACAGCATCATTGTTAAAATAGTTTCTACAAATAGTAGTAAGTTAGAAAATCCTCTGCTCCGTCACTCCCCCAGATTTCCCATCTTGGATAAATTACTTCACTTCTCTGTGAACCAGCTTTTCTCACATGTGAAATGAAGACATCACTTGCTTATTTCCAAGTTCATTCCTCGGGGAGGGTGAAACTTGAAATCAATCATGGTGGTGTGGCCTCTAAATATTCTGATATGAATGAAACCTAACTCAAATAAATGTCAAGGGTAGGTTTGAGGCCGGGTGTGGTGGCTCACGCCTGTAATCCCAGCACTTTGGGAGACTGAGGTGGGCGGATCACGAGGTCAAGAGATTGAGACCATCCTGGCCAACACGGTGAAACCCAGTCTCTACTAAAAATACAAAATAATTAGCCAGGAGTGGTGGCACACACCTGTGGTCCCAGCTACTTGGCAGGCTGAGGCGGAAGAATCACTTGAACCCAGGAGGCGGAGGTTGCAATGAGCCGAGATTGTGCCACTGCACTCCAGCCTAGAGACAGAGCAAGACTCCATCTAAAAAAAAAAAACAGCTTTGAAGGAGACAGGCCGTACCAGAAAGGCAATCTACAGCCCCAGGAAAACACATAAGATGATCTTGTCCAGCTTGCACTTCTCATGGTGTTATCTCAAGGGAAACAGGTAAGCTGATCCTAAGGTAGCTGCGCTTGTTATCAAAGCAAGTCTACAGCTCCCCCTTCACTCTCTCCATATTGTCCCCAGGTCATTACCACACCCCGGGTTCTGAGTTAATTTGCTCCTCACCTGAGTTCCCCACTGTTCTAGGCTATTACCATAATCACCTATATCTCAAAAATAAATTTTTAACCAAACAAAGGGCAATATAAAACTTAATAAAAAGTAGCTAAGGATTTTTCAGAAAAGATATCTTTATCGATTCTAGAAGTTTCTATCATCTGGAGCTGGAGTGAAAATAACTTAGTTGAAAACTGAATCAGAAATGTGAAAAATCAACATGAGAAGCTATTTCATGATACAAAGGGGGGATGTGAAGAGAAAGAAGATAACAGTCAGGGAGGGTAGGAAATGTAGAGGCATGCCCAAAACTTGAAAGGGTTCATAAGAGAGAAATGAGGAAAACTGGTACGGAAGCATCAGCTGAAAGCACCCCTGAGGAAAGTAATCCTGAGCTGAGAAAAGAGGGGAATGGGAAAAAAAAATGCTGTCTTCCAGGCCTAATAAATGTTTAAAAAGAGGCTTGCATCTAACATAGATAATGAGCTTATGAACAAATAACTAAGACAAGCATGCTCTAGGCGAAAAACCTACTGTGAGCACTTTACTGGGGAATGTGATCCCAGCAGGCAGGTGTGAAGAGGGGGATGAGGTAGGGTGTAGAGTGTATTAGTTATCTATTACTGCATGATAAATGCCACATTGCATTCCAAAACTTAGCCACTTAAAACAACACACATGCAATTATCTCATAGTTTCTGTGGGTCAGGAATCCAGGAGCTACCTAGCTGAGCGCCTCTCACTTGGGGTCTCTCCCAAGTCTGCAATCAAACGTCTGCTGGGGTCACAGTCATCTCAAGGCTGGACTGGGGCATCTGCTCCCCACCTCACTCATGTAAATGTTGGCAATGTTCATGTTCTCACTGGCTATTGATAGCATCCATTCCTTGCCATATGGGCCTCTTCTCAGGGATACTCACAAAATGGCAGTTTGCTTTCTTGAGAACAAGGACTTCCAGAGAAAGAAAGAGTGAAAGCAAGATGAATGCCAGTGTTTTTATAACCTATTCTCAGAAGTGACATTCCATCAGTGTTTCTGAATGGTATTCTGTTTTTAGAAGAGGTTACTAGGTCCAGCTCATACAGGAAGGGAAGGAATTATTCAAGGGCATGAATATCATGATCCCAGACATTGGGGATCATTTTGGAGCTGCCTACAACAGGAGGGTGGGGAGCACAGTGCAGGGAGAGAGGAAGTGCCAGTACAAAATGGGTTAGCAAGTAGGCCCATAACCCTAAGAAATACTTCTCAGCACTGTCTATCCAGAGATACAAAGGAAGGAACGTTTATCTGTTGAAGCATTGCCCCAGAAAGCATGAATTCATTGATTCACCCAAGTTGTGCAAATACAAGCTTAGAGTGGGATTTCATGGGCAGTCTCTGTGCAGCATGTGAAGGGCATTTGAAGTAGCCATGCGACCACCCTAGTGTTGATGGCCTTGCAAGGCTGTAAGCCTGCACCTGCAGGAGGCTGGAAGGTGTCTGTATAGAGCCGGTTGCCACATAGGTTGAAAGGAAGATCAGGGCTGTCTGATACGAGTCTGAACTCTAAATTATCAAAGTGATAGAAACTGAGTCTTCTAATTAGAGGGGCCAGCACAGTCAAATGTCCACATTTCTATCATTTATAAATGATCCTATCCTAGTCCCCCAACATTTTCCATGACAACAGTGGCTTCAATAACCACAGGATAAACAAAACATAAATCTACATGTTTTATTCAGTAATTACGCAAACATTATTATTGTTCACTTTAATACTGTTTCGTCACCATGTCTTCAAAAGCAATAAGCTTCTTCTTGTTTAATTTTTACCTCGAAATGTATATTATATCAAGAGGTCTCATAGCCTCCAAAAATTCGATAACTAGAAGGAACCATAATGAGTCACTTAATTTAACTTCTTCTCTCCAGACAGAACTAACCTTCAACCATCCAACTGTGCTCATAATATAGATCTAGGTATAGATAAATGTATAGATATATGCCTACATGTATGCCTCTCACTCTCTCTCTCCATCTCTGTATCTCTAGATAGAAAGGGAGGAAGACACACACACACACACACACACACAACACATACACACACACACAGAAATTATTTGATGATGTTGCACTAAGAATAACTTCTTTGAAACAGATTGGACATTTCTTGTCATTCTTTTGAAAAAAAGTAAGCTCAACAGAAAACTTGAACAATTACGGAAGACGAATTTGTTACAAATTATTATGGGAAATTGTCTTAAAGTCACTGTTAGAAATCTTAGATCTTTACTTCAAGATAGCTGGGCAAGAGAAGCAGGAAAACCAATCAGGAGGCTCTTGGAGTGGTCCAGGTGAGAGATGATGGTGCCTGCACTAGAGTAACACCCATGTAGATGGAGGGCAGGACAACATCAGGGTATACCATGGAGATTAAAACAAAAACAAACAAACAGTGGAACGTGCTGGAGGATTGGATGTATGGGACCGGGGAAAGAAGTCAAGGATGAGTTCTAGCGTGGTGTTGCCAGACACCTGGTATCTGCTTCAGAATAACCCAGGGGTAGGGATGTGCGTGGTCGTGAAGACAAGTGAGTTTGCCCAAGTTGATCACTGTTGAAGCTGAGTGATGGGTGCACGGGTTACACTTTGCTATTTCGTCACTTTTCTTTATGCTTTAAATTGTCCACAATAAAAAAGTCTTAAAATGCCAATATACCTTTACTTTTAATTTTAATTCCAGAAACCAATCAGAACTACAAACAAGATTTTATATAAAGATATTCACAGCAGTATTATTTATTATATTGAAATATTAGAAATAATCTTTTTTACTAACAGGAAGGCAAGAGTTAAATACATGGTAATATAGTTATGTGACATTCCTATCAAAATATTATGCCTTGGAAAAATATTTATGATTTGGGAAAATGCACAAGATACAATGGTGAGTAAAAAAGAAACAGGAAACAAATAATATATATGAAATGTATATCAAAAGAAAAATACCAAAAAGTGCATCAAAATATTATGATTGTGATGAGAAGATTATAGGTGGTTTTTATTTTCTCATTATATTATATATAATTTACCACAAAAGTTATGCATTCGAAAGACGTAAACATTATTTTAAAGTGCAGAAGAAAAATGATTTATTGAAATTCATCTTTCCTAAGCATGCCAATTAAAATTAAAGTGACTTTCTTTTATTCTGGAACAATTTGTTGACTGCCTGTTCTTTGCAAAGCACTGTTCTATAGTTATTCTATGTTCTGTGCTAGGCAAAATAATTCGCATTTCAGATTAGTTAAAAAGGAGATAAGTTTGGAGAGAGCAAAAGGAAGGAATTTGGTGTTTAAGGAGCTCAGGGTAACTTTCTAGAAAGATAATGAGTCCAGTTTGGGAAAACTCAAGTTTAATGAGTTAATGAAAATTCTTCACCCATTTTCTTTATTGCTGCTGCCTCAATATGGTCTCAAAACCACAGATAAAATATTTCATATGTCCCTCTTCTATGAATTCTAACTTAATTATGAAAACTAGGAGAAAAGTAAATATTGTTCAATGACAGCTGCTATAAAAATGTGTCAGCATTACTTACAAAACCCTGGGAGGCAGAGATATAGCCTTTTCTGGAAAAAATTGGAAAAAATGAGTAAACATCACAAGAATTTGTCATAAAAGTGTAGAAATTACAACCCAAGTTGTTGAACTCTTCCTTGTTTTCCTTTCCTTTGCTTTCTTTTGGGAAGGCTGGGAGCTTCCTGTACGCAGAGACTGAGTAACTTTCTAGCAGGCTTGGCCCAGATGACTACGGTACATGCTCAAGTCATTTGTGTTCTCTGTAGTCTGAACTCTGAATATAAGCACATTACACTGAAAAGACAATGGAGGCCGAGCCACGTCGTGCACTTTTCTTCTGTGCCCTGTCAATTTCTGGCCTGGTCTCCCTGTGAATAGTGCAGATCCCAAACGGCTAGAAATCTCAATATGCCCATTGGATTTGTAAAGATAATCAGCTTGATTCTCTCCTGTAGCGTTTTCTCTTATGTTTCTCCTGGATTGAAAGGAGTACAACTTTTGCTCTGCAGTGAAGCAAGATTGACTCTTGAAACTGGGAAAGCTAAGGATGAATTAAAATGGTAACTGACCCACATATAATTCAGGAGTTTGTTTCACATGGAAAACAATGCCTTTTGTATCATTTATTAAATTGTTCCAAGCCGATGTGAAGAAGCACAAAGTATATAAGTTAAAACTAAAGGCACAGATAACCAAAGAATAGCAAGTTAAAATTTTATTTTATATTATTTTATTTTATTTATTTATTTGTTAATTTTGTGAGGGACTCTCCCTCTGTTGCCCAGGCTGCAGTGGCACGCTCTCGGCTCACTGCAACCTTCGCCTCCCAGGTTCCTGGGACTACAGGCACACCCAGCTGATTTTTGTATTTTTACTAGAGGCAGGGTTTCACCATGTTGGCCATGCTGGTCTGGAACTCCTGGCCTCAAGCGATCTACCTGTGTTGGCCTCTCAAAGTGCTGGGATTATAGGTGTGAGCCATCGCGCCCAGGCATGGGTATTCAGATATTTAGACTGACTTCTGATTTCTGATGTTCATGTATTTGGGGACAAAAACTAGAAAGAGTTTTTCAAGCAAGTTAATTAGACTTGAATGGCTTTGTTATCTAGTGGGATGCTCATGATGTATTGAATGGCTTTGCTATCCAGTGGGACACACATGATATATCTAGTGGGACATCATCTGACACATGATGATTACCTATATGAGGTAATGCTATACAATCCATGGTTTGCATTAATTAAGAGAGAAATGTGCAGCACACAATCATTTGGGATGCAGGTTTTTGACAGTTAATTTATATTCTGAAAGGAACAGATTTTTAGCTCATTGTATTGAAGTTGCATGTATTGCTAAAGGATAAACAACCATATTCTCATTTCTTCTGGGCAAATTGTTTTCCATGTTGACAGGCATAAAATGACTTTTTAAAAAGGTAAATGTCTGTCAAACCTTAGCTCTCTGCTGAAAAACACCTTTATTGAAGATGAATGATCCTCTCTAATTGTCTATTCAAATTATGTTTCTCCTTTAAGCTCAGATTACTAGGAATTAAAAAAAAAAGAGCTAGGCCCTTAATTAACAATTTTAAATGAATATAAAAAATGTGGCCAAGAACAATTTGTATTCTACATCAGTTCAATCTAAATTTGATTATGACTTAAATTTTGTGTATACATTTCCAGTGAATTATATGTCGATATTCTTCTTACACAGAAGAGGTATTTAAATCTGCTTTCTGAAAAAAAAATTGTGGCCAAGAACAACAAAATAAACCTTGTACCTAAAAATGTGTAATATATCTGTGTACATAAATAAGGATTCTCAAAGATGGGATGAACGTGGTTAATAACATACTGTATATATATTTCCCCTTAATAAAAATATCTTTGTATTTATCTATGACACAGTGGAGTTGTGAGGGGATGATGAAGTGAAATAACCTCATATTTGATGGTGGGATATGGGGTGGGGGAAGAGTTTACCTAAATGCAATCGCAATGAACCAAAAAACCCAAAGTGTTGGTACAAAATAGTAGAGTACAGTTTAATGTAGTATGGTAGAATATGGTATAGTGTAGTACAAATAGTAATATATACTATATAGTAATATCTACTATATGGTATAGTGTAGTACAAATAGTAATATATACTATATAGTAATATATACTATATATAGTAATATAGTTAGTATATATTATATAGTATAGTATATATAGTTAGTATAGACTATATAGTAATATATACTACATATAGTAGTAATATATACATAGTATATATTACTATATACTATATGTAGTATATATATATTACTGTATACTATATATGGTATATATTATATTACTATAATATATAGTATATATATTACTATATAGTGTATATAGTAATATATACTATATAGTATATATTACTATTTTGTACTACACTATACCATATGGTATATATTACTATATAGTATATATTTATAATATATATATTTATTCCTTTATATATATAGTGTGTATATATATATTTATATATATAGTATAAATAGTATATATTACTATTTTGTACTATACTATACCATATTCTACTACATATATATATAGCTATAGACTATAGTATAGTCTATAG
Organism: Cacajao melanocephalus; assembly: GCA_963573385.1. Taxonomy (NCBI): domain Eukaryota; kingdom Metazoa; phylum Chordata; class Mammalia; order Primates; family Pitheciidae; genus Cacajao; species Cacajao melanocephalus. Next base: position 37,640 of record CAUYLG010019822.1, read on the forward strand.
CTCCTGGCCCAAGGAGCTTAGGATTCATTTGGCAAGATGTGATGAATACATCAAATCCTTAAGGACTGATGGAATTGGTCGCTCAACAATATGAGGCAACTGAAGCCCCATCAAAGCTCACAGGAAGGCAGTTCTGTGGAGGAGGTAGCAGGAGAATTCTGTTGCAAATAAGAGGTGTGTGATCTATTTAGGCTAAATGAAAAAGATAATGTTGCCCAGGCTGAGGAGGAAAAGTGTGAACACAAATGAAATGAGCTTTATGCATTTGAGGGACATTAAGAGACTCACTTTAATATTAGGAGCAGAGAGACCATTTTGAGAAAAAGGGGAAGAGCTGTTGGATGGGTTGGTATAGATGAATCACACCATGAAGCGCCTGAGAAAGCTGGCAAGGGATTTATGTTAGATACAAGCAGCCAGGGGTGGGATGGAAGCAAGGGGTGGGATCAAAGGAACATTCACCTGGGGTCCACATGCAGGATAGATTGGAACAGGGGATCCTGAGGTAGAAGAGCTTCCCTGGGAGGCTGATGCACTGATCCAAGAATGAGCTGGAAAGGATCTGAGGGAGGCAGTGAGATGAAAGAAGTCAACAGATTAGCCGACTATCAGTCATAACAAGTGACTGAGGAGAAGGGTTCAAATGGAACATAAAAAAAAACAAGAGAAAAAAAGCTGGTATTGACAACACTGATATTAAAACTAGGACAGATAGATGGTTGTGGAGAGAGCGGTTCATTTTTACACATCTTGAGTTTTCACATGGATATCCAAGAAGTGTCTTGAAAGTCTAGAAATAAACCAGGGGTTTAAAAAGCTCATTTTGGCATTCAGAAATCTAGGGTAGGAACTGACATTGTAATAATTAAGCCTGAGGCTCTCTAATGATTGAAGGATTGCAGGAAGAAAAAGAGCCACAGAAACTGAAAAATTATGTTTTTGCTCCTCAAAGTTATTGTGCATGTAAGAAGAAAAGTGAGTGAAGCAAAGTGTATTAGATCCTTAGTATCTCTTAAAAATGCCATTGAAAAGGCTGCCAAATAGCTAAGAAGATGATCATAAAACTTTAAATCTCTTTGGTATCTATCCAGAATAGCCCACCTCTTACATAGATAGAATGTAATCTTCATGAAGGCAAGATTTAAAAATTTATTCATTCATGTATTCCAAGCACTTGAATAATGTCCAGTACATAGTAGCCACAATAAATATTCATTGAATGAATGAATAAATAAATGAATGAATAGATGAGGAATATAGGTATAATGGAATTGATGTCTCTTCACTCAGGCCCTACAGGTTCTTGGATAGTGCAAACTATATAGCAATTCACATTTCTACCACAGAAAGACATGAGGCAAAAACCCCCTGGACTGAGGCGGATGTTCTATAGGAAGGGATGTAGCAGAGCTGGAGAAGAACCTGTGCTTTGTGGAGCAGGGTGAAGGCTCCCTGGGATATTTAAAGTCATTGCCTTTTCTAACTCTTCCATTGTAGATAACATGCTACGCGAAGAACGCCCAGCGCCGCCAGGGTGATCTCATTCTTAGTAAAATTCCCTGAAGCATGCATAGTCATTGTTTCAGGCAAGGCCAACCCAATATCTGCAGCCAGAGTTGCTCCTCCCAGCACTGAGCTTCAGCTGGAGTCCACGGGGACACTGCCATCCCAGAAACATGGTGTTCCTGTCTCACATATTTTTGCCGTGTGTGATGCTGGGGTCTCCCTGAAAGAGTGCTGTTTTAACTACAAGAGGCCCTTTATTCCTAACCCTGAAAGGGTTTATCCCCTTGATCTTGCTGAGTGGTTTTCTACAAGTTATACTTAATAAGCTGAGGCTGTCTTTAGTCAGACTTTGGCCTCTCTGGTTTGATGACTAAACTTTTGTGATTTCTTACTCCCCTCTGGTTTGAGGGGTGTGTTTCTGCCAGAAGTGGACAAAGTTAGTCCAAAAGGTTCTCTTTTCCCATCAAGAATCCTATCTGTTCTCTAAAAATCTGAAAGAAGATTCAGAATCAGTGATTTTGAAGGTTGGAAGAGACCTCACACATCTCTGGTCCAGAGTCCTAAGCTCATGCAGACAGGCTGGGCAGACAACCCCAGATGGGTTACATGGGAGTGATGGGGTCTGTGTCATCCAGGATACTTGATGACCCAACCCAAGGGCTCACGTTGAAGCACTTTACAGCTCTGTGCTGGCTGGACAAAGCACAACTGCGCACTGATGAGAACCTGAGCCAACACGGTTGCTTCGTTTTACAGCCGCAGTATCTGAGACCCAGGTGAGCAGTGAGAACGCTGCACTAGAAATAGTAATGAGACCTCAGGTTCTAGACCCAAGTCTCCACACAACAAATGACCTTGGGTTGAGGTTGACCTCTCAGAATCTCATTTCCTAATCTGGACATGGAGTAGGAAAATGAATAATTTCCCTAAGGTCTTTTGTACTCTAAAATTCCATGACTTCCCAAGGTCACCCAGCTAGTTAGCAGCAGATCCCTAACTGGAGCCCACATCGCCTGAGAGAATGCCCTTTTTACTAACATGAACTGTTTGCCAAGACAAAGCAGAAGAAGGAAACAGCAGAAACACGTGGAAGCCAATCTTTCCCTCTTAGGAGATGTTCTCAGTGCTTGCGCAAGCTGTAAAAACCAAAGGGGAGAGCCGGATGCCGTGGCTGACGCCTGTAATCCCAGCACTTTGGGAGGCCAAGGCGGGCGGATCACGTGGCAGGAGATTGAGACCATCCTGGCCAACATGGTGAAACCCTGTCTCCACTAAAAAAAACAAACACAAAAATTAGCTAGGAGTGGTGGCATGTGTCTGTAATCCCAGCTACTCGGGAAGGTGAGGCAGGAGAATCAGTTTGAACCAGGGAGTCGGAGGTTGCAATGAGCCGAGATTGTGCTACTGCGCTCCAGCCTGGTGACAGAGTGAGACTCCATCTAAAAAAAAAAAAAAAAAAAAAGCGAAAAAAAAAAAAAAACCCAAGCGGGAGGGACGCCTCAGAAGTTCTGAGTATTTCTGCCTCTTCCCACTGAATACAAGTCAGATAACACCACAAGAAAGGATCCAACTGGGAAGAGATACTGGATTGCTTTGTTTTGTTTCATTTTCTGTTTTTGTTTAGATGTTCTATCCTGTTGGAAAGTGGAGAAGTGAAGTGCTGTTTATGAGCCTCTGCAGCAGTCCAAGATACATTTTCTTTCCACAGTTCTTACTTCCACTGCCTCATCTTATCCTCACAATGGTGCCACTCTAAGTAAAACCAGTATGTGTGTCCTGGTATACCTCCCCCTTCGTTCTTAGAGGAACTTTCCTTCTAGCTACAGTTTTCCCACTACACTGGAATATTCTATCCTCAAAGTAACGAATTCATTCCCATGTCATGACTTTGTGTTTGCTGCTGCCTCACCCTCAAACGTCTTCCTCATCCCCAACCCCAGGTCACTACATGGACAGTCTTCCTTCAGGTCTCAGCCAAAATGTCAAGAGGAGATGATTGCCCTGTCTCAGGTGGCCCACAAAACCACCAATCGCTATTGCATTTCTTGGTTTTATTTTATTTTAGTGTGTTGTACAACATATTAGTAGAATTATCTTCTGTATCTATTTTTCGTATTACTCCTTTAAATGTGACTTTAATGAGAGTCAGTGCTCCTGTCTTGTTTACCATCATATTCCCAGTGCACAATAGTGCCTGGTCCATAGTGAGTCAGATATTTGATGGATAAATAAATGATTGCTCAAGATTTCACAGATAATTAGTAGAGAAGCTAGACTGTACCAAGATCATCCTATTCTCAGTTTTTTTCCCTAAACTACTGAGCCTCAGAGCAATGACTGTGTCAATGCACTGTCTAAGGAAGGAAGTACTAGGTCTGGGCTTCAGGACCTCACAGGTTAGAAGAATGAGTCAGTTGACCCAACTCTAGTCCAAGTTCTGCCATGAAACATTCGCCAAATCATGCAATGTTAATCTTAGACAAGATCTTAGAGACCATGTAGTCTGAAGGCTTTGAACATGTTCATAGCATCAGAAAACTTTGCTCAAACCCAACTATAATATGTAAATAAAATAAAGAAGTGTTACTCTGGTAAAAGCAGAGGAGAGCCCAGAGCCTGCCTTCCAGGTCTATTCTTTACCCCAGTTAAGGGTCACCTCTGAAGCTACTCTGTAAAATGTAGATTTAAAACCACTGGGTAGCCCAATAGTCCACCTAGTTCAAGAATCCCTGGAAGCAGGATGCCCACTCCAACAGGGAAGCCATTCTACTGTTGGGATAGTTGTTAGGAAGCACAGACTCTTCTCGGGCCAAGCTTCCCATTTCACAGAAACAAAAGCCACTTCTCTCCAGCTCCATGTCGGTCATAAAAAAACGAACACCAGTCAGCTATGGCCCCTGTCTTGAATGAAACAAACCTGGCTTAAGACCAGCTCTAAGTTGCTTATCTTCTCTAGCCCTTAAATACCTCTTTTGTAAATTAGGGATAAAGATATATCATGGGGCTGTTATAAAGATGAAGGGCAGTAATGTAAAAGACTTAATCCAATGCTTGACACAGGTGAGTGCTCAATAAATTGTAGCCATTCTCAGGATCATCTTGGTCATGACTATCACCACCTCACCTCCTCACCTCCTCACCACCACCGCTCCTCTTACTTTTCCTCAAGGAACCTACAGCCTATTCAGGGAAGCTAATCATATCAGTAAGATATAATTCATCACGGTAAATTCTATTATAGAAGTGTGCCCCAATTTTTAAAAATTATTCGCTAATAGCATCAGAATACTTACTTAGCAAATATGTAATAGCCATTTATTTCTCTACTATGCTTTGAAACTTTTCAGTTTTTCTTGGCCAGGCCAGTGGGAATCATTTATGTTCTCTAAGATCTTATAACACATAGCAGCATCAGTATCACCTGGAAACTTGTTAGAAATGCAAGTTTTCAAGCTTTACTCTAGACCCACTATAACAGAATCTGCATTTTAATGGAAGCTCCAGTTGCTCCATATGCCCATTAAAGTTGAGAGGCTCTGACCAAGTTTCCATTTCTTCATCTTTGAGTCGGAGAGCTCTGCCTACCTCACTAGGGTTCATGAGACTGAATGAGATGCTGTGCATTAAAACAACTTAGAACAAATCAACTGTGAATTCCTCAGTGCCTCCCAGATTCCTTTACACACAGAACTTGGGGAACACTGATTGACTTATGGCAGGACTGTCTTAGTATCCTGCCCTGTTTGAACTCTGTATCAATTGTTGAATATCTGGATCTTCACACTATCTTTGTTTTATGAACTACGTACATTTTCTGTGAACCTCAGGAAATTCCATTCAAATGACTTCTGCCTCAGAGCATGTTCATATCCTAAATCCTTCCTGGTCCTGTGTGGTCATCTTCCAGAATTCAGTTTGACCTACAGTTATTACTCTCACTCTATTTTATGGAACATTTTCAGCCAGCTACATGATTTAATGGTTTTAAACACATCATTATTGCCATTATTTCACAGCTTGCATGCCTAAAATAACACATGACACATTTTAATGCATCTAAGATTTATTTTAAGTTTTATTATCTAAGGAATTAGTAAACTCTACTTATTAAATGTTGCCACCCAGGATATCAAAATCTTGGTTCTAGCTGGCAGTTGGGTGGTCAAAACAAATTTTAAAGGGATATACTCTGAGGTATCACAAGAAGGTAGGAGCCAGACACCACACGGGAAAGAAAAGCCTTACTTACATATTAGTGTAGCCAACACCCTCTTAGGTGGCCCCATATAAAAACAAATGATTCAATAGTTCAAAGCCCCCAACCGATTTCACAGAGGTGACCAATGAGGCACAGTTATTATAAAATGCTCCTCAAAGTCTCCAGAGGGCCAGCTGTGAGTCACATGTTATTCATGAAATATGAGAAAACTGGGAAAGATCAGGAGGAAGCCTAGAAAGACAAAATTACAAAGACCCAAGGCAAGGATTCACTAAGTCAGTAGTACAAGGTCAGCCCCCTAGGCACTTAGACCAGTATTCACCACCCCACTGAGCCTTGTCTTCCTAAGGGCTGCAAAAAGATACAGAGTTACGCAACATTGAAAAACCACAAGGAAATGGCCCATGTTAGGGACACAAAATGACTCCACTGTTTCTGGATCCTCTCTTCTGTTACAGCGTTCTCTGTTTCCTCTGTTGACTTCCTAGTATGGCTCATTCCACTGGGAAGTTTCCTAGTCATCTTTGCTCTGGGGACACGGAGTAAGAGAGGATAGGAGGAAAAGTGAATGTTGGGACTATGAGCCAAGAAGACAGTTTGTTGAGGAAAAGTGGAAAAATGGTCCAGCCACCCCTGTCACAAACACGTATGTACAAACACACACATACAGATTCTTTCTCTCTGTGTATAAATGTACTGTGTGTGTGTGTGTGTGTGTGTGTGTGTGTGTGTGTGTTCCCATCTAATTCTTTTCTTGGTGAAAAACTTCACTAGGATTTGAAGTGGGATTGGAGAGTCCCATTTGTCTGTGTTGGACCTTTCTAGTCAGTTATTATCCTTACAGACTTAAGGTCAGGAATCCTAGATATGTCTCCCAACCTTTTTTTTTTCTTTTTTTAACCAGAGACACAGCATGCCTTATTCCTTCAGCCATCTCTTCCTACCTACCACCCTTTCTGGGTCTCCAGCTCCTCATTTGCCTGCACCATCTAGGTGCACCACTGCACAGTCAGAGCTGTGAGCCAGAGCTGACAGAGGAGGCCAGGCAGACTGTCCCTCTCACGTCTTCCCTGGGTCAAGCAGCCTTCCAGTTAGCATGAGGTATCGGGGGGATTCTTAGACATGGAATCTGGGGTGTGTTTCTTTTTTACTTTTAACCTTTTATTTTGAAATAATTTTAGGTGTTCAAAAAATTGTAAGGTACAAAGAACACTCATGTACTCTAGATTTACCCATTGTTACCATTTTGCCCTGCTTACTAATCATTCTCTCTCCTCTCATATGTATGAATACACACACACACACGCACAACATAGATAATTCCTATCAAAACAATTAGCAGCAAACCCACAGATAATGAAAACTTTCATGTGCAGGAGGATGGCTATGGCTGCAGAGAATCTGCATGAGGTCTCCGCCTTGTCCTCCCACACTCGGCTAAGTTAGAACGGCTCTCCTAGGCTAGCAAACATATCTGTCAGGTAGGTTATAACTCCTTGAAAGCAAGTACATAGTGAGGAAAGGCAGAGCTGTCTTCTTCTCTTGAAATACGTTATTTAGAATATTCAAGGTCTGGCCAGATTGGGGACTATTTGGAATATGAATGTTCAAAGAATAGGGAATAAGTTGCAGAATTGAGTGGATTAGGACAGATATTTAAATGTGTTGGGGAAAACTGAGTTTCCATATTGTATTTTAAAGTCACCTGTTTTAGCCACTCATATTTTGATGTGTAAGGTAAGTTGTTCAAAGGAAAATCCCTTTAGATATGTTTGTAATTCTAAGAGAGTCTTAGAGACCTTTTATATGGGTTGAGTTAATTTGTACAATAAATCAATCAAAACATAGTGAAAGGGTTAATTTTAACTATATTAGTGGGTGAAATTAGTGTCTTATGATGTAGTTGTCGTTTGAAGTTAACTGTTTTCCACATATACATTTTAATGAATGTAGTTTCCCATAACGAGCATTTATAATCACAATTCAATAATCCTTAGAAGAATTAAAACAAAGCTTACAATATTTTTTGCAAACGATTTACACAGAAACTGGACAATGACAAAACACACACTTAAATTTTAAGATAATTAGTATATAAATATCTGCTGTGTTTTATCTATGTAAACAACGGCTGTAACTAACCTAGTGCTTTGATTTTTTTTAGACTGTGTTGCTTCTTAGTCTCTGAAGTGTGTTACTTAAAGAACAGCTCATGGGCTTCTTTAAACAAAGCTGAATTAAAGATATTTGGAGATTTCAAAACTGTATGTACATAAGTGGCTTATAAGTGCAAAATTCTATTCTAAACACCTTAACATGTCCTTGAGAAGCCGACATCAGCCCCATTTTAGAAATAAAAATACTACAGTTTAGGAAGGCTAAGTAACTTGTCCCAAATCACACTGCTTATGAGCAGTCTTGGGACTGGGACCCAGTTCTTTCTGACTCCAAAGCTCACTAATTTCTGCTATGTGCCCTTTGGCTTCCTTCTCAGGACTGTAACTTCTAGATAAACAGCCCATGTTTCCCAAGGCAATGTAATTCATTCCAGGTTAACCTGCAGACGTGTGTAGCAGCAAGTTGGGATCGCATTAGACATCTTGTCTTGGGATGAGAATCCGTGAGAAATGCTTTCTGCCCTATACACCAAGCGTGGCTCTCTGTGGCTGCCTCCATTCTTCTCAACAAGGAGACTCCTGCTATGGATGTGTCCCTTCCTCCTCAGGCTGGGATAATGGGTTTCCACAATCCACCCACACTTGAAAAGCCTCCTTAATATTTTGGAGCAAGAAGTGGATGTTACTGTTTTATTTCTAAATATTCTCTCTACAGATCCAACCTCTTGAATCTCATTCAGCTTAAAGAATGTCTTTCCTTGGCTGGGCGCGGTGGCTCACGCCTGTAATCCCAGCACATTGGGAGGCTGAGGCAGGCAGATCACGAGGTCTAGAGATCGAGACCATCCTGGCCAACCTGGTGAAACCCTGTCTCTACTAAAAATACAAAAATTAGCTGGGCATGGTGGCATGCGCCTGTAGTCCCAGCTATTTGGGAGGCTAAGGCAGGAGAATTGCTTGAACCCAGGAGGCGGAGGATGAAGTGAGATGAGATTGCGCCACTGCACTCCAGGCTGGCGCCTGGTGACAGAGCAAGACTCTGTCTCAAAAAAAGAATGTCTTTCCTTTTCACCAATTTCTTGTCATACTTTCAACTTCCAGCTTCTTTGCCAATAATCTTTTTCCTCCTGGATTCCTACTCTAAGTATTTTATCTGTCTTAAGAATCTCTTTGTCTCTTCTAATAAACAAGAATATTCAGTGTTTCTTAAGGCTTGAAGTCTTATCTTTAAGCTCAGTCCCTCCATGACTGGTGATTGCCTTGTGCACAAAAGCAAACACAACATAAACAAGGTTACTAGGGTAATTTTCTCTGTGTGTTCAGAGTGTAAATATATGATCATGGTTTCTTTTGGAAACGTGAACTAAAAACTGATAATAGAAATAGGCAACCAAAAATAGGAAATACAACACAGATAAAGAAGATATCAGAGATGAGATTGAGGACTTTTATAAAGAGAACTTCAAAAACTGCAAGGATTTAAATGACTGTAAAAGGCAAGAAGCAAGAAACCCTTACTAACTCTTCAAACTGAAAGACAATCTATTTGTCGAGGAAAGAAAGGCTGCCTTGAACGTCTCACTCTCTAAGGATTCACAAGACTAGAAGGTGGAATCGGCAGATAAAGATGACGCTATGTCGGGCTATTACTCCGTGGGACCCGTGGACTCCTTCCACAGGCAGGTGTTATTGAGAGGTTTGCAGGATCATCTGGATGCCCCCTGAGAGTTCACTCACTCCTGTAACTCCCTGTCTGGCCTGCCAGAAATAGGTGCAAGTGGAAGCATGGCACGTGTGAGAGAATGCCTATGATATCCAAGGTAAAGAGAGACAAGGGCTGGGAAAGCACATATGGCAGGCTCCAGAAGAAAAGCATCGCGCCCAAGCAGGAGAAATTGGGGTCCAAGAGAGCTTCTCACAAGTCACTGAAATGTGACTTCAAAAGACAAGAAAGCAAAATGCCTTGCAACTAACAAATAAACCCACAGATTCAAGGCAGGTCCTGCAGACGTTCAGGAAATACCCGGCAGACACAGAGGAAACAAATTGCTGAGAGTTTAGTATCACATACGTCATGATGGGAAAGAACATGTGATCTCTTTCTCGATTTGAACCACTAAAAGAGGTTAATAAAATGTGATATGTCCTTTTGAATTATGAGTTGTAAAAGAGGAAATAAACAAAATTACATTTTAAAAATTAATAACTGCCTGTTCACTACTAACTTCATCATGCAAAGACTTTGAGTGTCCTATTAAACTGTCCAAGTATTTAAAAAATGCCCTTCTTTGAAAACGTATTATGTATATTAGTATTTTAAAATTCTATCAAACTTAGCTAATACACTTCTCAATGTTCCAACAAGAAAATTTGTGGCAAACTTTCAACAACCATGAAACACTAGTATAGGAAATGGTAGTCTAATTGTATGAAAGCATCTGGGCATATAAAAATATGGGATATATTTAAATATCTTTTGGAAGACTAGAAATTATAGTAATTTATAATGATGATTTACAATGATAACCGTTTGACAAACCTCTGAAGGACAATGAAACGATCGGTATCTGTTGAATGTGGAAAATAAAAGCAGAGACTATTTTTTGCCTGACTGACATTGTTGGAATCCCCAAGAAAAACTGAATGGTGAAACTGGATCTTTTGTCACTCAGCATGTCACGGTCCTCGGCAACTGATTTTCATTAGAGTCACACATAGCTTAATGACAGGAATACATTCTGAGAAATTGTCATTAGGAAATTTCTATGATGTGGTGTGAACATCACAGAGTGTACTTATACAAAGCTAGATAGCATAGCCTACTACAGACCTAGGCTATCTGGTCTAGCCTATTGCTCCTAGGCTACAAACCTGTACAGCAGGCATGTCACTGCACTAAATACTGCAGGTAACTGTAACACGAAGGTTACAATTACCTATACCATTGTGTTACAATTACCTACAGTATTTAGTGCAGTAACATGCTTGCTGTACAGTAAAATGTAAGGTACAGTAAAATGCAGAACAAAAGCTAAACAGTAGTATAGCTGTATTGGGCACTTAACAGAAATGGAGTTGACAGGACTGGCAGTTGCTCTGCGTGATTGAGTGAGTGGTAGGTGAATGTGAAGGCCAGGACATGACAGTGTACTACTGCAGACTTCATCAACACTGTACACCTAAATGACACTGCATTTATCTTAAAATTGTCTTTTTTCAGTAATAAACATAAATAAGGTTTCAATAATAAACCTTAATTTACTGTAATTTTTTTTACTTAACACACTTTTTAATTTTAAATTCTTTTATTTATTTATTTTTTTTTGAGAAGAGTCTCACTCTTTACCCAGACTGGAGTGCAATGGCGGGGTCTCAGCTCACTGCAGCCTCCGCCTCCTGGGTTCAAGCGATTCTCCTGCCTTAGCCTCCCGAGTAGCTGGGATTACACATGCCTGTCCCCACGCCTGGCTAATTTTTGCATTTTTACTAGAGACAGGGTTTCACCATGTTGGCCAGGTTGGTCTCAAACTCCTGACCTCGTGATTCACCTGCCTCGGCCTCCCAAAGTGCTGGGATTACAGGGGTAAGTCACCGTGCCTGGCCTTAAATTACTTTTCAATTTTTAATTTAACTTTTTGACTCTTGTAATAACATAACATAAACTGCAAACACATTGTACAGCTGTATAAAAACGTTTTCTTTATATCTTTATTCTGTAAGTTTTTTCTATTTTTCTTTTTTTAACTTTTTTGTTAAAAATGAAAATACAAACACACACATTAACCCAGACCTACACAGGGTCAGGATCATCAATTTCACTGTCTTTCACCTCCACATCTTGTCCCACTGGAAGGTCTTCAAGGACACTAACAGGCGTGGAGCTGTCATCTCCTGTGACAATAACAATGCCTGCTTTTGGAATGCCTCCTGAAGATCTCCCTGAGGCTGTTTTACATGTAACTTTTAAAAAATCAGTATAAAGAATAAGCTTTAAAATAATGACAAAAATATAGTAAATACACAAACTGGTACCATAATGACAAAAATATGGTAAATACACAAACTGGCACCATAGTCATTTATTATCACTATTAAGTATTATGTACTATATATAACTGTATATGCTACTCTGTGACTGGTAGCGAATGTAGGTTTGTTTATACCAGCATCATCACAAACACATGAATAACACAGGCACTACAATGTTGTGATGGCTATGACGTAAATAGGCATAGGAATTTTTCAGCTCTATTAAAATCTTATGGGACCAATGAGGTATATGTGGCTCATCTTTGAAGCATCATTGTGTGGTTTGTGACGATACTAAAAAAGTATATTTTTGTGATTAACTTGAATGCTAATTTTATATAGAGTGTATAGAACGGACTCAATTCAGTAACAAACTGATATATGAGGAAATCACCTGCCAATTAGCATCTGATGTTATTATGAGAAGAATATGCTTGATAAGAAAAAGCATGGAGATATTTGAAGGCCATGCACTGGTGACAGCCCTTAACATTACATTAAATTGACTTTATTCATCCAGTGAGGGCTTAAATCAATAGCCAAGTCATGAAGCTTTATGATGTACGCCTTTGGCAAAACTAACATTTGATAAGTGCACCTGGCAATTAGATTATTCCTGGGGAGGGGTAACAGGGAGCCAGAACTTGCTTGTAATTTGCATGAGTTGATGGTGTCATGGAATTCCAGGATATAAATCATATGATTATTTCCCCAAGGTTTATCATTGTTGCCATGTACACTAACTTATCAGAAAATTCTTAGTGAGACATCTTTCCTGAGGGCTCTGTAGGGCAGGAGAATGAGACTGAACAGTCAGCACAGGCTCTCTCTCTGGCAGAAAAAACTCTTTCCCTAAGTTGGTCCAGCATTTGCCTCCAGTCTAATGTTCTGTGGGTTCCAGTTAAGTCAATTTCACAAAGAAGATGGCAACGGAGAGGGAGTCCCAGGAATGGGCAAAGGAACCCCAAGCTGAGGGCACTGTGATTCCTTCAGGTCCCACAAACAGAGCAGATGCTGTGTTCCTGACCTGTTTGGAAGTGAGCACTGAATGTTAATGAAAAAGTCGGTTAAAATAGGCAATGGCATACATCAGTTCTAAGCAATTCTACTTTAACCAAAAACATATAATGCGAATTTATGTATCAGGATTGTAACTGCTTTGTATTCATTGTATTTGCTCTTTCTTTTTTCCCACTTTTTTCTGCCTTCTCTGGTATCAACAGACATTTTATGTACTTCCATTTTATCTTCTCTTAACATATCAACTATACTTCTTTTTTAAAAAATTAAATGGTTGACCTAGAGTTTGCAATACACTAAGCCCACATTCAAAAAATCACTACAGCACTTCCAAATGTAGTAAAGGTCCCAATTCCTCCCTGCTGTCACTTAGGACATTGCTGTTTTTCATTTCACTTACCCATTAGATATATTCACCCACTACATTGCCACAATGATTAATTTAAGTGAACAGCTTGCTTTGGATCAATCAAAACTAAGAAAAATAAAAGATTTAAATTTACTTTTACTTATTCCTTCTCTAATGTTTTCCTTTCTTTACGTAGATTCACATTTCTGACTATATCAATTTCCTTCTCCCTAAAGAACATCCTTTAACACTTCTTGTAGGACAGTCTGCTGGCAAGGAATTCCCTCAGTTTTTGTCTTCCTGAGAAAGTCTTTATTGCTCCTTCACTTGTAAAGGATAATTTCACTAGATAGAAAACTCTAAGTAGAGGTAGACGAAGATGGCTGAATAGAAGCCTCCACCAATCATCCTCGCCAAAGGAAGACCAATTTAATAACTGTCTACACAAAAACAACCTTCATAAGAACTGAAAATCAGGTGAGTGATCACAGTACCTGGTTTTTACTTCATATCACCGAAAGAGGCACTGAAGAGGGTAGGAAAGACCATCTTGAATTGCCAACGCCACCCCTCCCCAATTCTTCAGTAACGGCCACGTAGCACAGAGAGAGAACATGTACACTTGCGGGAAGGAGAGCAGTGATGGTGGGATTTTGCATGGAAGCTCAGTGCTGCCAACACCAGGCAGAACTCAGCTGAGACCCATAGAGAGAACATTTAGACCAGTCCTAACCAGAAGGGAATCACCCATCCCAGCAGTTGCAACTTGAGTTTCAGCAACTCTCAGCACCACAGGCTAAAGTGCTATGGGATCCTAGATAAATTTGAAAGGCAATTTAGGCCACAGGGACTGCAAATCCTAGGCAACTCCTAGGGCTGTGTGGGGCTTGAAGCCAGTGGACTTGGGGGTTATGCAACCTAGTGACATACCAGCTGGGGTAGCTAACAGAGTACTTGCATGACCCCTGCTCTAACCCCATGCAGGGCAGCTCACAACGATGAATGTGGCCGCTCCTTTCTGCCCAAGGAGAGGAGAGGGAAAAGTAAAAAGGACTTTGTCTTGCATGTTGAATACCACCTTAGCAACAGAAAGATAGGGCACCAGGCAGAGTTGTGAGGCCCCTATTCCAGGCCCTAGCTCCCAGACAATATATCTAGACATATCCTGGGCCAAAAGAAAACCCACTGCCTTGAAAGGAAGGACCCAGTCCTGGGAGGATTTATCACCTGCTAACTAAAGAACCCTTCGGTCCTAAATAATCAGCAGTGGTAACCAGGTAGTACATGCCATGGGCCTTGGGTGAGACTCTGAGATGTTCTGGTTTCAGGTGTTGCCCAGCATATTCACAGCTGTGGTGCCTATGAGGAGAGACTCCTTTTGCTTGAGAAAAAAGAAAGAAGAATATAGGGGACTTAGTTTTGCAGCTTGGGTACCAGTTTGGCCACAGTGGGGAGAGTACCAAGCAGGCTCTTGGGATCCCCAATTCCAGGCCTCAGCTCTTAGATATCATTTCTGGTCCTCCCTGGACCAGAGAGGAGCCCATTGCCATGAAGGGTGAGTCCTAGACCTGGAAGCATTCGCTACAAGCTGACTGAAGAAGCTGTGGGCCTTAAGTGAATATTGGTGGTACCCTGTAGTACTCCCCCAGGAACCTGTGGGGGTGGTAGACACAGCGGGGGAGTCCTCTGCCTGGGGAAAGTGGAAAGAAGAGTGGAAATGGCTTTGTCTTATGGTTTTGGTGCAAGCTTAGCTGTACTAGCATAGAGCACCAGGTAGATTTCTAATGTCTCTGACTCCAGGACATGGCTCCAGGACATGGCTCCAGAACAGCATCTCTGGATTTGCCAGGACCCAGGGGAACTTACCACCCTGAAGGGAAACACACAAGACTGGTTGGCTCAGCCACTTCCAGATGGTAGAGCCCTAGTGCATTAAGCAAACATAAGCAGTAGCCAGGTAGTGGCTACAGTGGGTCTTAGGCAAGACCTAGTGTTGTGCCAGCTTCAGGTCTGATCCAGCACAGTCCCAGTGGTGGTGGCCATAGGAGTCCTTTTGTCACACCTCCCGCAGCTCCAGGCAGCTCAGCACAAACAGGGAGACTTTCTTTGTTTAGGAGAAAGTAAGAGAAGAGAACAAGAGTATTTGCCTGATAATCCAGACAATTCTTTTGGATCTTATTGAAGACCACTAAGGCAGTACCTCTACCAGACTACAAGAACCTCAGCATTATTTAGCTTGGGGTACCCTTTAATGCAGATATGGCTGCAGTGACCAAAACTTAGATCACAACACTAAAGTCTCTTTGAATAGCTGGAAAGTCTTCCCGGGAAGAACAAGTACAAACAAGTCCAGACTATGAAGACTGCAATAAATACCTCACTATTCAGTGCCCAACTACCAGTGACACATTCACAAACATCAAGACCATCCAGGAAAATATGAGCTCACCAAACAAACTACATAGGTACCAGAAGCCAATCCTGGAGATACAGAGATATGTGACCTTTCAGGCAGAGAATTCAAAATAGCTGTTTTGAGAAAAACTCAAAGAAATCCAAAATAAAACCAAAGAAATTCAGAATCCTATCAGATAAATTTAACAAATAAATTGACAAATTAAAGAGAATCAAACAGAAATTCTGGGATTGAAAAATGCAATTGACATACCAAAGAATGCATCAGCATCTTTCTCTCTCTCTCTCTCTCTCTCTCTTTTTTTTTTTTTTTTTTGAGACAGAGTTTTGCTCTTGTCACCCAGGCTGAAGTGCAGAGACATGATCTCACCTCACTGCAACCTCTGCCTACTGGTTTCAAGTGATTATCCTGCCTCAGCTTCCTGAATAGCTAGGATTACAGGCATCTACCATCACACCCGAATAATTTTTATATTTTTAGTAGAGACAGGGTTTCACCATGCTGTCCAGGCTAGTCTCGAACTCCTGAACTCAGGTGACTCACCCACCTCAGCCTCCCAAAGGGCTGGGATTACAGGTGTGAGCCACTGCACCTGGCCCAGGGTATCTTAATAACAGAACTTATCAAACAGAAGAAATAATTAGTGAGCTTGAAGACAGGCTATTTGAAAATACACAGTCAGAGGAGACAAAAGAGAAAAGAATGAAGCACACCTATAGGATCTAGAAAATAGCTTCAAAAGGGCAAAGCTAAGAGTTATTGGCCTTGAAAAGGACTTGGGGGGTAGAAAGTTTATTTAAGGAGATAATAACAAAGAACTTCCCACATCTAGAGAAATATATCAATACTCAAGTACAAGAAGGCTGTAGAACACCAAGCAGATTTAACCCAAAGAAGACTACCTCAAGGCATTTAATAATTATACTCCCAAAGGTGAAGGATAAAGAAAGGATCTTAAAAGCAGAAAAAGAAAAGAAACAAATAACATACAATGAAGCTCCAATATGCCTGGCAGCAGACTTTTCAGTGGAAGCTTTAGAGGCCAGGAGAGACTGGCATGACATATTTAAGGTGCTGAAGGAAAAAAAAACCTTTTATTCTAGAATAGCTTATCTGGCAAAAACATCCTTCGAACATGAGGGATAAATAAAGACTTTCCTAGACAAACAAAAGCTGAGAGATTTCATGAACACCAGACCTGTCCTGTAAGAAATGCTAAAGGGAGTTCTTCAATCAGAAAGAAAAGGATGCTAAAGAACAATAAGAAATCATTTGAAGGGGCCAGGCATGGTGGCTCACGCCTGTAATCCCAGCACTTTGGGAGGCCGAGGCAGGCAGATCACGAGGTCAAGAGATCAAGACCATCCTGGCCAACATGGTGAAACCCCATCTCTACTAAAAAAAAAATACAAAAATTAGCTGGGCATGGTGGCACACCCCTGTAGTCCCAGCTACTCAGGAGGCTGAGGCAGGAGAATTGCTTGAATCTGGGAGGTGGAGGTTGCAGTGAGCCGAGATCGCACCACTGCACTACAGCCCAGTGCCTGGCGTTGGAGCGAGACTCTGTCTCAAAAAAAAAAAAAAAAAAAAAAGAAATCATCTGAAGGTACAAAACTCAGAATAGTGAATACTCAGAAAAACACAGAATGTTATAAAACTGTAATTGTTTTGTGTAAACTACTTATACCTTGAGTAGAATGATGAAAAGATGAACCAATTAAAAAGAATAACTACAACAACTTTTTAAGACATGGACAGTACAATAAGATATAAATAGAAACAACAAAAAGTTTAAAAGCTAGGAGACAAAAGTAAAGTATAGAGTTTTTATTAGATTTCCTTTTGTTTGTTTATGCATTCAGTTATAAGTTGTCTTCAGTTTAAAATATTGGTTTATAAGATATTATTTGCAAGCCTCATGGTAGCCTCAAATCTAAAAACATACAATGATTCACAAAAGATAAAAATCAAGTAATTAAAGCATACTACTAGAGAAATATCACCTCCACTAAAAGGAAGAAGAAAGGAAAGAAGAGATGACCACACAACAACCAGAAAGCTAACAACAAAATGACAAGAGCAAGTCCCTATTTATCAGTAACAATATTGAATATAAATAGACTAAACCTCCAGTGGAAAGACATAGAGTGGCTGAATGGATGAAAAAAAGACCCAATGATCTGTTGCCTACAAGAATCACACTTCACCTACAAAGACAAACACAGACTGAAAATAAAGGGAGGGAAAAGATGCTCTATGCCAATGGAAACAAAAAAAACTGGAGTAGCTATACTTATATAAGACAAATAGACTTCAAGACAAAAACTATAAAAAGAGACAGAAGAATAATAAATGACTCATTCAGCAAGAGAATGTTAACTATTGTAAATATACATGCACCCAACACTGGAGCACCTAGATTTTTAAAGCAAATATTATTAGAGCTAAAGAGAAAGAAAGGCCCCAATACAATAACAGCTAAAGACTTCAACACTCCAACTTCAGCATTGGATAGATCATCCAGACAGAAGTTCAACAAAGAAACATCAGACTTAATCTGCACTATAGACCAAATGGATCTAAGAGGTATTTACAGAACATTTCACGCAAAAGCTGCAGAACACACATTCTCCTAGGGACATAGATAATTTTCAAGAATAGACCATATGTTCACCACAAAACAAGTCCTAAAACATTCACAAAATTGAAATAATATCAAGAATCTTCTCTGACCACAATATAATAAACCTAGAAATCAATAATGAGAGGAACTTTGTAAACTATACAAACATGGAAATTAAACAATATGCTCCGGAATGACCAGTGGGTCACTGAAGAGATTAAGAGGAAAATTGAAAAATATTTTGAAACAAATGATAATGGAAACACAACATACCAAAACCTGTGGGATATGGCAAAAGTAGTACCAGGAGGGAAGTTTATAGCTGTAAGTGTCTACATCAAAAAAAGATAAAAATTTCAAACAAAACAAAACAAACAACAAACAACCCCACCTAACTGCATCTTCAAGAACTAGAAAAGCAAGCACAAATAAGCTCAAAGTTAGAGAAAGAAATTAAATAATAAAGATCAGAGAAGAAATGAATTAAATGAAAAAAACAAAAGATCAATGAAATAAAAAGCTAGTTTTTTAAAAAGATAAACAAAAGTGAGAAAACTTTAATCAGAGTAGCTAAGGAAAAAAGAGAGAAGAACCAAATAAATTAAGTCAAGCCAGGCATTGTGGCTCACATCTGTAATCCCAGCACTTTGGGAGGCTGAGGCAGGTGGATCACCTGAGCTCAGGAGTTCAAGACCAGCCTGGCCAACATGATGAAACTCTGTCTCTGCTAAAAATATAAAAATTAGCCAGGGTTGGTGGCACACACCTGTAGTTCCAGCTACTCAGGAGGCTGAGGCTGGAGAATTGCTTGAACCTGGGAGGCAGAGGTTGCAGTGAGCTAAAACCCTGCCACTTCATTTCAGCCTGGGCAACAGAGCCAGACTCTGTCTTTAAAAGAATAATTAAATCAGAGATGAAAAGGGAGACATTATAACCAATACCACAGAAATTCAAGGGATCAGTAGAGGCTTCTATGAGCAATTATACATCCATAAATTGGAAAATCTACCTGGAGCAATCAGACAAGAGAAAGAAATAGAGGGTAACCAGATTGGAAAGAGAGAAGTCAAATTGTTCTTGTTTGCAGATGATATGATCATATTTGGAAAAACCTAAAGACTGTAACAAAAAACTATTAGAACTGATAAACAAATTTATTAAAGTTGTAGGATACAAAATCAACGTACAAAAATCAGTAGCATTTCTATATGTCAAGAGTGAACAATCTGAAAAAGAAATTGAGAAACTAACCCCATTTGCAATGACAACAAATAAAATTAAATAGCTAGGAATTAACCAAAGAAGTGAAAAATCTCTACAATGAAAACTATAAAATTTGATCAAAGAAATTAAAGAGGACATAAAAAATGGAAAGATATTCCATGTTCATGGATTAGAAGAATCATCATTAAAATGTCCAAACTACCTGAAGATTCAATGCAATCTCTATCAAAATACCAATGACATTCCTTCCTCACAGAAACAAAAAAGTTATAAAATTTTTATGAAACCACAAAAGACCTAGAACATCCAAAGCTATCCTAAGCAAAAAGAACAAAACTGGAGGAATCATATTACCTGACTTCAAATTACATCAGCATGCTGTAGTAACCAAAATAGCATGATACTGGCTTAAAAACAGACACATAGACTAATGCAGCAGAATAGAGAACTCAGAAACAAATCAGTACATCTACAGTGAATTCATTTTTGACAAAGGTGCCAAGAACATACATTGTGGAAAGGACAGTCTGTTCAATAAATGGTGCTAGAAAAACTGAATATCCACATGCAGGAGAATGAAACTAGACTCTCCTATCTCTGGCCCAATCCAAAAATCAAACCAAAGTGGATTAAAGACTTAAATCGAAGACCTCATATTATGAAACTACTATAGGAAAACATGAGACAAACTAGGACATTGGACTGGGCAAAGATTTCTTCAGTAATACCCCACAAGCACAGGCAACCAAAGCAAAAATGGACAAATGGGATCACATCAACTTAAAAAGCTTTTGCACGGTGAAGGAAACAATTAACAAAGTGAAGAAACAACCCACAGAATGGGAGAAAATATTTGCAAACTATCCATCTCACCAGGGACTTATAACCAGAATATATAGGTAGTACAAACAAATCTACAGGAAAAAAATCTAATAAGCTAATTAAAAATGGGCAAAAGATCTGACTAGACATTTCTCAAAAGAAGACATACAAATGGCAAACAGTTATATGAAAAGGTGCTCGATCATCAGAGAAATGCAAATCAGAATTATAATGAGATACCATCTTACCCCAATTAAAATGGCTTTTATCCAAAGACAAATAATAATCAATGCTGGTGAGGATGTGGAGAAAGGGAAACTCATACACTGTTGTTGAGGATATAAATTAGTATAAGCACTATGGAGAAGAGTCTGGAGGTTCCTGAAACAATTAAAAAGAGACACCTACCCCGCCCCCTCCTTTTCTACCCTCCCGTTCTCCTCCTTGGGCCCACTGCTGCTGCTCCAGATGAGGTGATGGCAACGGCCAACTTCAGCAAGATCCAGATTGGAATTTATGTGGAGATCAAGCGCAGCAATGGCCAAATACATCAAACAATGGTAATATCTTTAAATGAAGATAATGAAAGTGTAACTGTTGAATGGATAGGAAATGAAGATGCAAAAGGCAACGAGATTGACCTGGAGAGCATCTTTTCACTTAACCCTGACCTTGATCCTAATGAAGAAATTAAACCCAGTCCAGAAACACCTCCACCTCCAGCATGCTCAGCCAAAGTAAACAAAATTGTAAAGAACCGATGGACTGTGGCTTCTATTAAGAATGGCCCTCCTCCAAGAGATAATAGAGTGGTTGGTTCTTCACATACATGGCCCAGTCCATTTCCTGAACAGTCTTTCTCTGCACAACAGAACGCATGTAGAACATCTAATTGTGTAAAAGAGGTAGAAAAACTGGAAGAAAAATGAGAATAAAAGGAGACTGCAACAGCAAGAATTCAGAGAATAAAGAGCCCAGGATATTGATGCTACAAACACAAATTATGAAATTATGTGTATGATCAGAGACTTTAGAGGAAGTTTGGATTATAGACCATTAACAGCAGCAGACCTATTGATGGACATAGGATATGTGTGTGTGTGTGTAAGAAAATGACCACTCAAGAAAAAAGGAACTCAAATGAAAGATCTTGATGTAATCACAATTCCTAGTAAAGACATCGTGATGGTACATGAACCAAAACAAAAAGTAGCTTTAAAAAGGTACCTAGAAAACCAAACATTTTGTTTTGATTATGCCTTTGATGACTCAGCTCCTAATGAAATGGTTTACAGGTTTACTGCTAGACCACTAGTGAAAACTGTATTTGAAAGGGGAATGGCTACATGCTTTGCTTATGGGCAGACTGGAAGTGGAAAAACTCCAGTGAAAAACTATGGGTGGTGACTTTTCAGGAAAGAACAAAGATTGTTCTCAAGGAATTTATGCATTAGCATCTCAAGATATCTTTTTAATGCTAAAGAAGCCAAACTATAAAAAGCTAGAACTTCAATATATGCAACCTTCTTTGAAATTTACAGTGGAAAGCTGTTTGACTTGCTAAATAGGAAAACAAAATTAAAAGTTCTAGAAGATGGAACACAGCAGGTTCAAGTGGCAGGATTACAGGAAAGGGAGGTCAAATGTGTTGAAGATGTCCTGAAACTCATTGACACAGGCAACAGTCGGAGAACATCCAGTGAAACATCTGCAAATGCACAGTCATCTCAGAGCCATGCAGTGTTTCAGATTATTCTTAAAAGGAAAAGAAAACTACATGGAAAATTTTCCCTCATTGATTTGGCTGAAAATGAAAGAGGAGCTGATACTTCCAGTGCAGACAGGCAAACAAGGCTTGAAGGTGCTGAAATTAATAAAAGCCTTTTAGCACTCAAGGAGTGCGGCACAGTCTTAGGTAGAAATAAACCGCATACTCCATTCTGTGCAAATAAACTCACTCAGGTGTTAAGAGATTCTTTCACAGGTGAAAACTCTCATACCTGCCTGATTGCCACAGTCTCTCCGGGAATTGCATCCCGTGAAACCACTCTTAATACATTAAGATATGCAAATAGGGTCAAAGAATTGACCGTAGATCCAACTGCTGCTGATGATGTTCGTTGAATCCACCAAACCGGATTGATGACTTAGAGACACAGTGGAATGTGGGGAGTTTCCCCCAGAGAGATGATCTAAAACTTTGTGAATAAAATGTAGAAGTTTCTCCACAATTAACTTTCCATGAAGCTGTCTCACAAACAGTAGAAATGGAAGAACAAGTTGTAGAAGATCATAGGGCAGCATTCCAGGAATCTATTTGATGGTTAGAAGATGAACAGGCTCTCTTAGAGATGACTGAAGAAGTAGACTGCAATGTCAATTCATATGCCACACGACTTGAAGTTAGTTATTCTTGAGCAAAAAATAGACAACTTAACTGAGCTGCGGGATAAAGTGAAATCTTTCTGTGCAACTCTACAAGAAGAGGAACAAGCCAGCAAGCAAATCAACCCGAAGAGACCCTGTGCCCTTTAAACTGGCATTTGCTGCTAAAGGATCCCCAGAACCCTCACCACTGTAACATACAACAGTTCAGCTGTAAGGGCCTTTTGAAAGTTTGAAATTTTAAATGTCCGTGCAAAATGTTTTGTCTTTCACCTGAATTACATTTTAATTTTGTGAAACACTCTTTTTTCTACAAAACGCTTCTAGTCCAGGAGGCACAACCAAGAATTGGGATTAACGAAGCATTTTGTTTCATATACGTAAATAGTGATTTACTTTTGGAGATCCTTGTCAATTTTATTTTCTATGCGATGAAGTAAGACTGTGGACTCGATCCATAGCCAGATAGTCAGGGGAAGCTACAGCATTTCCTTTTAACTCAGTTCAGTTTTTGTAGTGACACTGAGCAGTTTTAAATCCTTTGCGTGCATGCATACCTCATCAGTGACTGTACATACCTTGCCCACTCCTAGAGACAGCTGTGCTCACCTTTTCCGGCTTTGTGTCTTGACTAAGACTACTGACCCTACATTTCTGAAGCACAGCCAAGAAAAATTACATTTCTTGTTACTGTAAATTACCTTTGTGTGTACATTTTTACGGTATTTGAGACTTTGTGTGTGTGTGTGACTAGTTACTTTTGCAGGATGTGGCATATCATTGAACAGAACTAAAGTCTGTTACAGGGGATATAGCTACTGCACCATTCCATGTTATATATAAAGAAATCTGGAATTTTGATTTTAAAACCATGTAACATGTGATTATAGTTTTTCTTAGCATTTTCTTTGTTTCAAACTAAAATGTAAACTAGTTGGTATATAATAAAAAGTAATGAAATTCTGAAGAAAAAAAAAAAGAATGAAAAATAGAGCTACCATATGATCCCGCAATCCCACTGGTAGGTATGTACACAAAAGAAAGAAAATCAGTATATCAGAGTGTTAGCTACAGTCTCATGTTTATTGCAGCACTGGTCACAATAGCCAAGATTTGGAAGCAATCTAACTGTCTGTCAACAGATGAACGGACAAAGAAAATGTGATACATTTTTACAATGGAGTACTATTCATCCATGAAAAAAAAAATGAGATCCCATCATTTGCAACAACATGGATGAAACTGGAGGTCATTATGTTAAGTGAAATAAGCCAGGCACAGAAAGACAAACTTCTCATGCTCTCATTTATTTGTTGAAACTAAAAAATTTAAAAATTGAACTCATGGAGGTAGAGAGTAGACTGATGGTTACCAGAGGCTGGGAAGGGCCGTCCGGGAGTGGTGGGAGGGAAGTGAAGACGGTTAATGGGTACAAAAAATAGTTTAAAAAGAATGAGTAAGATCTAGTATTTGATAGCACAACATGGTGTTGTAATAATTTAATTGTAAATTTAAAAGTAACTGAAGAGTATAATTGGATTATTTGTAATACAAAGGATAAATGCTTGAGGTGATGGATAATCCATTCATCCAGATATGATTATTACACATTGTGTGCCTATATCAAAATATCCCAAACACACCATAAATATATAAACCTACTATGTACCCACAAAAACTATAAGTTAAAAAATAAAAGAAACTCCCGTTTGGTGGGGATTTTTCTTTCATCACTTTTCATGTTCTTCTTGCATAATTTCTGAGTAATTTCTACCCTTGTTCCTCTGCGGGTGAGGTGGTTTTTGTTGTTGTTGTTGTTGTTTTTTTGCTCTGGCTTCTTGCCAGATTTTCTCTTTGTCAGAGTTTGACTATAATATGTATAAGTGTAGCCTTTTGTTATTTATCCTGCTTGTTATTTTCTAAGCTTCTGAACCTGTGGTTTGGTGTCCCTCTGGTATTCCTGATTGCACGTATACACATCTTGTGATGTTGTCCCACAGATATCAGATGTTCTATTATGTTTGGGGTTTTTTTTGTTTGTTTTTTGGTTGGTTAGTTTTATCCTGGTCCTTTAAAAATGGATTGGCTTGGATGCCAGGACAGCCAGACAGGAACAGCCCCAGCCCACAGTTCCCAGTGTGAGCGACGGGCGAGTGATCTACACATTTCCAACTGAGTGGCACCTGGCACACCAGCGAGACAGAACCACTCATTCCCCTGAAAAAGGGGCTGAAGCCAGGGAGCCAAGTGATCTGGCTGGGTGGGTCCCACCCCAACAAAGACCAGCAACCTAAGATCCACTGGCTTGAAATTCTCGCAGCCAGCACGGCAGTCTTAGCTAGACCTGAGATATTCCAGCTCAGTGGGGGGAGGGGTGTCCACCATTGCTGAGGCTTCCACTGGCCGTTTTAAACTTGCCTGTGTAAACAAAGTCCCTGGGAAGTTTATACAGCAACTGGGCGGGGCCTCTGCAGGGAGACTGTCCCTAGACTCTCTTCTTGCTAGGCAGGGCATCTCTGAAAAAAGGCAGCGGCCCGTCAGGGACTTATAAATAAAGCCCCCACCTTCCTGGGACAGAGCACCTGGGAAAAGGGATGGTTGGGGTTCAGCTTCAGCAGATTTAAACGTCCCTGCACATCATCTCTGAAAGGAGCAACAGATCTCCCAGCACAGCACTCAAGCTCTGATAAGAGACAGACTGACTCCTCAGGTGACCCCCTGATCCCCGTGTATCCTGACTGGGAGACACCTCATAGAGGAGAACTCTGGCTGGCATCTGGTGGATGCCCTTCTGGAATGAAGCTACCGGAGGAAGGAACAAGCAGCAATCTTTGCTGTTCTGTAGCTCCCACAGGTGATTCCCAGGCAAACAGTGTCTGTAGTGGACCTCCAGCAAACTCCGGCAGCAAAGGGACGTGACTGTTAGAAGGAAAACTAACAAACAGAAAAAAATTGTTTCAACATCAACAGAAAGGATGTCTGCACAGAGATCTCATCCAAAAGTCACCAACTTCAAAGTCCAAAGGTAAATAAATCCATGAAGATGGGAAGGAGCCAGTGCAAAAAGGCTGAAATCTCCAAAAACCAGAATGACTCTTCTTCTCCAAGAGATCACAACTCTTTACCAGCAGGGGAAAAAAACTGGATGGAGAATGAGTTTGACAAATTGACAGAAGCAGGCTTCAGAAGGTGGGTAATAACAAGCTTCTCCGAACTAAAGGACCATGTTCTAACACAATGCAAAGAAGATAAGAACCTTGAGAAAAGGTTAGACAAAATGCTAACTAGAATAACCAGCATAGAGAAGAACATAAACAACTTGATGAAGCTGAAAAACACAGCACAAGAACCTCATGAAGCATACACATGTTTGAACAGCTGAATTGATCAAGTGGAGGAAAGGATATAAGAGATTGATGGTCAACTCAATGAAATAAAGCAAGAAGGCAAGATTAGAGAAAAAAGAATGAAAAGAAATGAACAAAGCCTAAAGGAAATATGAGATTATGTGAAAAAACCAAATCTATGTTTGATCAGTGTACCTGAAAGTGATGGGGAGAATGAAACCAAGTTGGAAAACACTCTTCAGTATATTATCCAGAAGAATGCCCCCAACCTAGCAAGGCAAGCCAACATTCAAATTCAGGAAATACAGAGAACACCGCAAAGATATTCCTTGAGAAGAGCAACACCGAGACACGAAATCGTCAGATTCACCAGGGTTGAAATGAAGAAAAAAATGTTAAGGGCAGCCAGAGAGAAAGGGTGGGTTACCCACAAAGGGAAGCCCATCAGTCTCACAATGGATCTCTCGGCAGAAACCCTACAAGCCAGAAGAGAGTAGAGGCCAATATTCCACACCCTTAAAGAAAAGAATTTTCGATGTAGAATTTCATATCCAGCCAAACTAAGCATCATAAGCAAAGGAGAAATAAAATCTTTTATGGACAAGCAACTGTTGAGAGATTTCATCACCACTAGGCCTCCTGAAGGAAGCACTAAACATGGAAAGGAACAACCAGTACCAGCCACTGCAAAAACATACCAAATTGTAAAGACCATCAACACTATGAAGAAACTGCATCAACTAATGGGCAAAACAACCAGCTAGCATCAAAATGGCAGGATCAAATACACACATTAAAATACTAATATTAAATGTCAATGAGCTAAATGCCCCAATCAAAAGACACAGACTGGCAAATTGGATGAAAAAGTGAAGACCCGTCAGTGTGCTGTATTCAGGAGACTCATCTCACATGCAAGGACACACATAGCCTCAAAATAAAGGGATTGAGGAAGATTTACCAAACAAATGGAGAGTGAAAAAAAAAGCAGGGGTTGCAATCCTAGTCTCTGATAAAACAGACTTTAAACCAACAAAGATCAAAAGAGACAAAGAAGAGCATTACATAATGGTAAATGGATCAATGCAACAAGAAGAGCTAACTATTCTAAACATATATGCACCAAATACAGGAGCACCCAGATACATAAAGCAAGTTCTCAATGACCTATAAAGAGACTTAGACTCCCACACAATAATAGTGGGAGACTTTAACAGCCCACTGTCAATATTAGACAGATCAATGAGACAGAAAATTAACAAGGATATCCAGGACATGAACTCAGATCTGGACCACAGAACTCTCCACCTCAAGTCAACAGAATATACAATTTTCTCAGTACCACATCACACTTATTGACCATATAATTGGAAGTAAAACACTCCTCAGCAAATGCAAAAATCGGAAATTGTAAAAAACAGTCTCTCAGATCACAGTGCAATCAAATTTAAAACTCAACATTAAGAAACTCACTCAAAACTGTACAACTGCATGGAAACGGAATAATCTGCTCCTGAATGACTACTGGATAAATAATAAAATGGAGGCAGACATAAAAATGTTCTTCAACACCAATGAGAATGAAGACACAATGTACCAGAATCTCTGGGACATATTTAAAGCAGTATCTAGAGGGAAACTGACAGCACTAAATGCCCACATGAGAAGCGAGAAAAGATCTAAAATTGACACCCTAATGTCACGATTAAAAGAACTAGAGGAGGAAAATCAAACAAATTCAAAAACTAGCAGAAGATGAGAAATAGCTAACATCAGAGCAGAACTGAAGGAGATTCAGACACACACAAAAAAGCCTTCAAAAAAATCAATAAATCCAGGAGCTGTTTTTTTGAAAAGATCAACAAAATAGACTGCTAGCCAGACTAATAAAAAAGAGAGAAGAATCAAACAGATGCAGTAAAAAAAGGTTAGAGGGGATATCACCACTGATCCCAAAGAAATACAAACTACCATCAGAGATTACTACAAACACCTTCATGCAAATAAACCAGTAAATCTAGAAGAAATAGATAAAATCCTGGACACTTACACACACCCAAGACTAAACCAGGATGAAGTTAAATTCCCGAATAGACCAACAACAAGGTCTGAAATTGAGGCAGCAATTAATAGCTTACCAACAAAAAATGTCTAGGATCAGATGGGTTCATAGCAGAATTCTACCAGAGATACAAAGAGAGGCTGGTACCATTTCTTCTGAAACTATTCCAAACAATACAAAAAGAAGGAATCCCTCCTAACTCATTTTATGAGACCTATGAGACCAACATCATCATGGTACCAAAACCTGACAGTGACACAACTAAAAAAGAAAATTTCAGGCCCATATCACTGATGAATATTGGTGTGCAAATCCTCAATAAAATACTGGCAAACCAAATCCAATAGCACATCAAAAAGCTTATCAATCACGATCAAGTCGGCTTCATCCCTGGGATGAAAGGCTGGTTTAACATATGCAAATCTATAAACGTAATCCATCACATAAACAGAACCAAAGACAAAAACCACATGATAATAGATGCAGAGAAGGCCTTCAACAAAATTCAACAGCCCTTTATGCTAAAACCTCTCAATAAACTAGGTATCGATGAAATGTATCTAAAAATAATAAGAGCTA
>CAUYLG010019823.1:0-13108 GCA_963573385.1 Cacajao melanocephalus
AACAGAATGGGAAAAAAATTTTTTGCAATCTACCCATCTGACAAAGGGCTAATATCCAGAATCTACAAAGAACTAAAGCAGATTTACAAGAAAAAAAACAAACAAACCTATTCAAAAGTAGGTGAAGGACATGAACAGACACTTTTCATAGGCTTGATTTTAAAAAAATGAACACTACTTTCTTCCATCAAATGGAATAAGTGTTCCCAAGAGGAAAACGTTTTTGAGATCCATTGCACACCATGGTGACTATAGTTATCAATAATATACTATGTATTTTTAAATTGCTAAGAGAGTAAATTTCAAATATCTTACCATAAAAAATAAGAATCAAGTACTAGTGTGGGCTAAATAAATACTAGTTGTTTTTATAGCATAGAAGTTAATTGGCTCAGACAATCCTGAGGGCAAAACCAAACTCTGCCACCAAGTAATCTTGAACACGTTATTCAACTTACCTTAATTGTTCTATCTGTAAAATAGGATGAGTCCACTCCCTAGTTAATAGGTATATTATTATCTATTATACATAAGTGTGATAGATAATCATATATCTATTGCTATATATCAAATTATCCAAAATGCCAAAATTTATAACCTATTCTTGAAAGTAATCATATCACATATTAGTAATGAGGATATCGGAAGCAAGAAATAGAAAATCAATCAAAATTGGTTTAACAGAAAGGAGCTTTACTCTCACAACTGAAAGACAGTGGTAAAATGCAGTTGTGTATTAATACAATATTCCCAGCTTCAGTTTTTACAAATCTACTTCTGTAAGGTATACTTTTCATTTAATAAATACATCCATTTTAAAGGTTAAAAAAAAATCAAGTGTCATGTCACTACTTCTGCTGTATTCTATTCACACCATAAAAGTCAGTGAATCCAAACCACACTCAAGGGGAGGGAATTACCCAGGGGCATATATACCAGGAAGGCGGGATTATTGGGAGGCATCTCACAGTTGGCCTATTACAACAAGATTGTTGTGTTGCATAAATGAGATTATTCCCATAGATAATAATAGGTGGTTATCCATGAATATAGTTAAGTATTCTATAAATTTTAGGTTTTTATTAAATCATTTGCATGTTGTTCTATAAATATTGAAATGGTTGTGAGAATTTTAGAGCTAGAGAGTGTTTTAAAGTATGGTTTCAGGAAGACAAATTTTACGTGAAGAATGGAATAGATTATAATGGGAGAACTTGGAGGCAGAGACACCCGGCATAAGGCCATCAGTATCTGAATAAAAGTCTTAGCAGATATAACCAAGGCATAGGAAAGGCAGTATTGCATAGTAGGTAACAGCATGGATTCTAGAGTCAGACCATTTGGCTTCAAACCCTAGTTCTGTCTCTGCTTAAATTTCTTCATCTGTAAAACAAGGATAGTTGTTTTATCTCAAAGTGTTGTCATGGGGATTAAATAATACACTGTTGTAATGAGTGAATCCTTATACCAGTGCCTGGCACATAGTAACTCTCTATCAAGCTAGGTACTATTCATAGAAAGGAAACAATACAGCGGTGTTTCTGAGGAAGAATATTTTAGATATAGAACAAAATATTTGTTGACTAAAGTATCAAAAAATTTATCAATTGAAAAATGGATATGTCTAGTGAGATATTAGGGTAAAAGAGAAGGAGGAATCAAGAATGGCTTTAACATTTTGCCACTGAGAAATAAAACTGTTATAGCATAATAGAGCAGAAAGTGCAAATATGAGGATGAAGATGAAATGTTTAGCTTTAGACATGTTGAGCCAAGTTGACTTAGCCTTGTTCTCCCAAAGCATGCTAAACTGTCTCTTACGAAGTCCTGAATTGTCTGCCTCACTTGCTAGGTGGAAAGCTCAATAAGAGCAGGGACCATGTTTCCTTTGTTTCTGGCTGTAAATACTCCCATCGACACACACACAGCATAGCTCCTGGCCCATAGCACATGCTCAATTAATATTTGTTGAAGAAATGAATAAATGAATGAGGGGGAATAGGATTTTCTTATAAGTAAATCTTTGGTTAGTGTTTTATTTTGCATTTTTACAACAGTTTCTCAGTTTCTATACGTCTATTACTTTTCAATTAGTAAATACATAAAGTTAGAGTTGATTTGGGTTTTTTCCCCCGCCATCCTAGGACATGAAGAAAATAACCAAAAATTGACCAAAACTTTAAACCTCTCTACTGGTGTGGAAGGAGTCTCAGTCCTGGGGGTTAGGAGCACACAATTAGGTTTTACTAGGGAAATCCTAGAGTCACAGCACTGATATATATGTTATTGGTATCTAGCTTCAAGCTAGATGTCATCCTAGATTCAAGCACAAAAATATCTACAGCAGTCATAAAAAACGTTCCTTCTGAGGAGGAGAAACTTTATAATACAAGGAAGGTCAACAATGATAAGCCTCTTGTTAGAATTTTGCATCTCACAAAGTTGGAAGAGACCCTCAAGAATCAACAGCTATTTATTTATTCATCAAATATTTGGAGTTCTGGATACTTTTTTCCCATGAATATGAAAGTTAGGTGCCTTCTTTTAATAGTTGAGAACTTGAGTTGTGAAGCAAGAGAGGTCTGCATTTAAAGAAACCTCTATGCTCTTTCCATCTTTAAGCATTCAGAAGCTATTTTAACAGTATTTTCAGTACAGTTCTTGCTAAAGTTCGTCTGAATCAGTGTCTCTTGCCTCCACTTAAGGACCCTTAATGACTCTTCACTGGAGTTCTGCTCAGTGGAAATCCCTGAGGGCACTCTAGGTCTGGCAAATTGAATTTCCCTCAAAATATTTCCTTAAGAAACATTACTCTTTTCTAGCTACCTGGGAGTCACTACTATTTCCACTGAAATCACTCTGAAAATGAGCTACAACTCTTCATTGGAAATGATCAATAAGCAGCTAAAAGTGTGGTGGCCTGGCAATAAACTAGTGTTGATTAGGCTGTCTCTTTCACCAAATCCAGTTGGTAAGAGATTCCTGTTCAGAAACCTTTTTAATTTTCAGGTTAATGTCCATCAGCCCAACCTACATCCCTTACTAAGAAATGGACATCATCTAAAGAATGTTCCTTTCTCAACAATACATCCATGTTAACTAGGGTTTTATTCTCTAAACTCTCCTCTGCCAATGCAGGACCACTGCTTCCCACAAAGTCTGCCACATTTATTTCCGGGAGACACAACTGAGTTTTCTCAGAAGGCTCATTATTAGGTCATGTTAGCCACCACATAGATACTGTTTCTTTTATTCACTCCCACAGTGGCCCTCAGGCAGTGCCACATCAATTATGTAAAATCACTGGTGCCTACAAGGCACTTCCAACCATTTCTCACCGGGTACGTGGAGGTGCGGAGCCACATGGTGACCTGTGGCCATGTTCTTCTTAGCTTTGATCGACCTCTCTACTCTTATCAAAGAAGCAGATATGTCCACCTGGCAGAGGAGGAAACAGAGCTGAAGGACAGCCTCTAGGCAGTACTCAAATTCTTCCTTCCCTTAGATGAGTTCTCTCCCAGGCATCTCCTCAGTCCTTCATGCAAACGCTTTCCTGGCAGCAGCCTCACCTGACTTACGGGCAGGCTCATACCCAAAATGCAGTGGGCATTATTTTGTCTAAAGAGAGGTAGAGTACTCCAGGTTTTCATCACAATCAATGGGAGGATAAATAGAATTTCAATCCAACCACTTCTCTAGCCACAAAGAAAAATTTCATATCCACACTTTAAAATTTTCAGTCCCATATGCCACTATCAAAATGTCAGCCTCTGTCAATGTACAAAGAAAAAACAAAATGACCAAGTGAAAAGAAAGGCTCATAAGAAAAGAATTCAACTGAGGCAGCCAACTAAGGGTATGTTTAACAGATGGACACTAGTTTTAAGAAGCTCTCTTGAATATATAATTGAATTTAATGTTGAGTGACAAGAAATATGATAACTACTTGTATCTGAAAGATGTAAGTAAATGTCAAATTGTATTAATTAAATGAAAGAAAAAATGACATAAGATAAAGAAAGAATATATTATTTGTTCAATGTGCCACACCTAGAGAGCCATGAATATCAGGGATAAGAATGTATTTCAGAGCCCCTGATAAATTGTAAATGCCATTCAAACAAATGGTATTATTATGTAAATGTAAATTTATGCTACAACACTTTGAAAATTAATAATTTCCTTCTACAGTCAGATTTCATAAAGTAAAAAGGATGTTCCTAAAAGATATGGCTACTTAAGAATAAAATATAAATAATCCAGGGCTTGTGTTCCATTATCTGTGTCTAATTTCTCCTTCTTTTAGCCCTTCGATTACAAAAAGCAGCAGCTCGGGTTTATGTTTCCATCCTGCTTAACCCTAGCATATCCTCACCCGGGTATGCTTCTTTCTTTTCTTATCTAAGCCTTTCCCTCCAAACATGATTTAAATAAAAATAAAAAGGTAAAACAGACTATAGTCCTGTTTTTTTAAAAACCTGCCAAAGTCAGTTATGCTATTCATTCTCCCTACTTTTACAAATTTGTTTCTTTTTCTTTCTGCCATTTTTTAATGTTACTCCAACTTTTGAACTAATACAACAACAGACCTTGAAGCTCCAGTCAGCTGAGGCTCTGAGAACATCCTCAAAGTCCTCTCAAGCTACCCACAATTCTCTCTGAGACACCCTGGATTCTTCTGACAGTCATGAATCCT
Source organism: Cacajao melanocephalus (assembly GCA_963573385.1). Lineage (NCBI taxonomy): Eukaryota > Metazoa > Chordata > Mammalia > Primates > Pitheciidae > Cacajao > Cacajao melanocephalus. The sequence goes on from CAUYLG010019823.1 coordinate 4,697, forward strand.
AAAAATCATTATAAACTTCAAAAAATACAACTCTTGATAGAAATCATGTTAAAGGGAAGGAGCAGAATAGTTTTAAAAGTAATTGGTTTTCCTATTAAAACCATGAGTCTATGCTAAAAAGTCACAATGTTGAAAATGATATTGTCGAAACAGAGCTGGGCTCTAGATAAAATTCATATTTTTAGCTCTGACAAATGTTAATTGACATCAGCATTAGAAACACCTGTGAATCCATGAGCTGGAAGTTTGAAAGCCAACTCCTTACAACAGGAATATAAATGTGCAGCCCTCTGAAATATTGCAACAATTTTAGAAATCAGTTTCTTAATAGATATTAAATATAATAGAATCACACCATTGGAAAAAAAGTTTAGTGATTAAAAATTAATCCCTAATTTTCTCTTAAACTTGTATTTATGGAAAATAATGTTAACTTTCATTTAATTTTTAATAGATAATATATGCACATGATTCAGCAGTATAAACATTTTCAGTGAAGAAAAATAAAAAGGTAAAACAGTCTTTTCTCCACTCTCCAGCCACCATCTGTCCAGTTCCCTTATACAATATACCCACCTCAAACAAGTTCCCACTTTAAATTATATCAAAAGCTATTTCCCCAAATATCACCAACACAATCTGTTGAAAAGATGAAGCTAAATTACTTGCTTACTGCAGTAGGAGAGAACACATTGCAAACCGTTGTAGTGTCTCAGAGGGCATAAGGCGAAGTAAAAACTTATTGAGTATTGGAAGTGTGGTTTAAGGTGGGTCTTTTCAATGTAGAGACTTGACTAGAACTGAGTAAGAATCACAATACAACTGCCCAGAATGGGTGGAATCATCCAGGTGAGGATTTTGAGATCAAGAATTCAAAGAATCTTAGGGGAAAAACGTGATCCTTTCCAATAAAGAGTTGGTTAGTCTTTTGGAAGTACCTATAATGAATGATCAAACCATTTATTTGGGTAACAAGGTCCCAGAAGGGTAAAGAAATGGTAATGGAGATAGTGGAAAAGCAAAGTTATGTTGGTTTAGACAGTAAGGTGTGGTTTCTGTTCTTGGTGTCTTGGCTGAGAACAGAGGTAGATGGTTTGGGTTCTCAATTACCTTTTCTCCTTTCAAAGTTTTTCTGTGTATTAAGAAGAACATATATATATGTGTGTGTATGTGTGTGCATATATATGTGTGTGAATATATGTTATATACAATTATACATATAGAATTATGTGTGTATACATACAATTATATGTGTATATGTTATATATAATTGTACATAACATATATACACACATATATATGCTCTTATTAATGCACAGAAATATATAACATACATGTGTATAATTATTCCTCTTTGATTTCTTTGTATCCTTCTTTTAAACAAGACTGCACATTATACATACTCTTATAAACTTTGCTTTTATCATTTAACAATATATCCTGTACATCTTCTCATATCAGTATTGGAGAGTTCCCTCTTCCTTTCACACAGCTATATAATATTCAATAGTGTACATATACCAAAATCTATTTAACCAAATCTTCCTTTGGGCTGCTTCCAATCTTTTAGTAATACAATGTAATAATGCATATTCTTTTCTGTACAGGCATACCTCATATTATTGTGCTTTGCAGATATTGATTTTGGCAAATTGAAGGTTGGTGGCAACCCTGAGTGCCAGTCTATTGGCGCCATTTTTCCAACAGCACGTGCTCACTTCATGTCTCTGTGTCACATTTTGGTAATTCTCACAATATTTCAAACTTTTTCATTCTCAATACATTCGTTATGGTGATCTGTGATCAGCGATCTTTGATGTTACCATTGTAATAATATTTACCTCAGCCTTTCCAAATATGACTTGGACAGTGCTGACCTCCAGGAATCCAGCTGGAAGATCCCTGAAACTTGTTTATAAATAATTAGCTTAGGAAAACCAAGCACATTTCCTGATCTGTGCTTCCTAGCCCAATTACAGTATCTGAGTGGAGCTTACCAGAAAGAAAAAGAGGTAAGAAATGTGTACATGGAAGAAAGTGATAAAAAGGAAAAAATAAAGAAGAGAAGGAGCAATAGCAAAGATGTTGCCTTGTGCTGTGAAAAAGATTGGATGTATTACTGTGTGCCTTTAAAAATAGCATCCTCATTAAAAAAAAATACTGTAGTAATTTGCACTTTGAGACATTTCTGAAACTACTTGCTTTAAACAGTCTTCATTTTTTTGCCATCTAAGTTGGTTTTGCCATTATCCTTTAGACTATGACTCACAAAAACAAAAGCCATTAGGTACATTTTGGAAGCTATAAAACTCCATATGTACAGATCATTAACAGGTTTACTTGTTTTCCTTCAGCTGCCTTTCAGTCTAGCCTTCTAAACCTTGGCTTTAAATCAGCTCATCAGGAATCAGCTCCCTTGATGACAGGTAGTTTGGCTAAAGGACAAAAAAAAAAAAGCCATAAAACTTACCTAATCTCCTGCTATCTTCAAACTTCTTTGCTTATCTTGCTCTGCTCAAGCCCAAAATTAAGGGTATAAGGTATATATTTTTCCCCAGTAAAATATAATTTCAGAAATAAGGGCTGAATTGTTTACATGAAATAGGCATTTAATAAATGTCAGTTGATAAGGTCTACCTTGAAAGCTATGAAAAATCATCATTCTTCTTATTAGCAACTGACACATTTGTTTAGAAAAAAATGGGGCACTATAAGTTAGCAACCATCTATATTAGAATCATAGGAAGTAGGAAAAAGGAAGCCAAGAGAATTGTCATTCATGGACTGTTGACATTTGTATTTTGCCAGACAGAAAAGATTCTTTAACCAAAAATTCAGCTGACATGACACCAGTAGGAGTCGAGGCCCCAAATCCATTTGAGCCTCCTTTTTATCCCCACTTCAGGCCTTTTGAATTTTGGGAAAGATTGAGATCCAGGGAGGCGCGGAAATTGGAGAGTCTCCATGGCTTCAAGTGGGTGAGATATCCCACTGCATAGGGTGGCATAGTGGCAGCAGTCTGGATGTCTATAGATCAAAGAGAGACTGTCCTGTGCAAACAAAACAATAAGCCACAACCTGAAGCACCTGATTTTTGCAAGTGAAACACAAATCCCTATAAAATTAACAAAATATTTTTTTAAATCTGTAACAGAATGATTAGAAAATAAATGAAAAGGAAATGCCCTGTCTCTTCCTTACTCACTGTACCATGCAAACAGCCAAGCTCTAATTTGAGGGCTATGACTTAAATGAGAATGCTCTAGCTAATTTAACATTTTACAGGTTTTAGGTCCCCAGAATACCTGGCTTTAATATTACACATGTTCTACTGGATAATTAATTCAGCTAACTGTGATTCCTCATTTCAATGAACAGAGGATGAAGAAAAATGCAAAATTTTACACTTATACAAAAGGTGTTCATTTCTCAGTGTATCAGCCAGACAAAGAAAAAGTAAGTTACCTGCACTTTTTGTATGTAAGCATAAAGATGAGTTTGAAGAGGTGAGACTTTTTAATGTGCAGTGTGTAGAATTTATTCTATTTCTTTATGGTCATATAAACTTCCATACTTTTCATAAATGCTTGAAAAATCACCTTGTAGAGTTTGGTTTCTTTACATATCCAAGTAATGCAGGCAATTCCTCATTGCACAAACACTGGTTTTTAGGTGTGTAGATTACCTACAGCCTCTGTTCTTACTCTTCACCTTCCTTTCTGTCATTTTACTGCTTTCAAACACTTCAACAAAAAGCAGATTTCAGAAAAAGGGTTTGATCCAGTTCATATCAAAAAGTTAATAAAAAAATAAAAGCTATTTCAATATTCACACCTATGTATGCAAATATAAGAGAGTCACCTATGAGAATACACTTCAAACCTTACCAGGAGACCCCTTTGTTAAAAGAATAATAGTAAGAGGGGATGCTTTTCAGCCAATTGTTTGAACTTTTAAGAGTGAGAATGTTTCTGTATTTATTGTAAGAAATGATCTAAAATAAAACTTATTTGATGACATTTCAATTATAAAATAATGTTTTAATTTACACTACAAAATCCAGATGCCACATTGTATTCCCCTAAGGCTGCAATCTCCCAGAGGAAAAAAACACATCTTATTTTTCTTTTTGCACGCAGAGATATCATTTGTGTCAAAGGGAAGACTCAAAAAAAAAAAGAGTCTTTTTAAATAAAAATTTTTGGAAAAGTTCAGCTGCTATAAACATTGGCTGTTTTTGTCACTTGTATTTTCCTGCAGCGAAAGTGGAATATTATCTTTCTTAAGTGCTTTCTACTCGTCTCCTCTTTTTACACAGTAGACATTCTCTGTACAATCAATTCCAATCAAGCTTGTTCCTGTGTCCTTTGGATTCTTTCAAAGAATGTTCTTTTTCAAAGCCAATATCTTTGTGCTATTAACCTTTGAGCATCCCTTTGCCAGGGCCACACATCAGATTGAATTCTGATCACTCACCCCTCAACCTCCAGTTCCCTCTCACTGCTCTGCCTGGCTTTTTTCCAAGCTTTTCAAACAGCCAGCCTGCAGTCAAACATTGGCAAGCCTACAGAAACTGTTCCCAGAAAACAAGCATTTAAAAGTATTCCCCTGAATTTCATCAGAAAATCCACTTCTTTCTCCCCTCCAAGAATGAATTAAATTGAAAATTTCTATAGGTCATCATCTCATTCTATTCAGCTAGGAATCATTGAGTCTAACCATGTTCAAGACACTATTACAGGTAGTGTGGCATTGACAATGACAAAGTTCCTGTCCTCAAGCAGTTTACAATCTAGCAAAACCAGATAAGCCTCCTCCAATCTCCTGGTTTAGTCTCTACCAGACTGGACTTACTGTAGAATTTTGGGAGGTTTTTTTCATTGTGATAAAACATATATAACATAAAATGCATCATCCTTCACCATTTTAAATTTACAATTGGTGACATTCAGAACATTCATTAAGTACAATCATTACCACTATCTGTTTCCAGAACTTTTATGTCATCCCAAACAGAAATTAGGTACCCCTTAAACAATAACTTCTCATTCTTCCCTCCCCTTAGTTCCTGGTAACTTCTATTCTTTCTGTCTCTATGAATTTGCCTGTGTTAGGTGTCTCATCTAAGTGGAATCACACAGTGTTTGTCCTTTTCTGTCTGGCTTTTTTCATTTAGTATGGTGTTTTCAAGCTTTCTCCATGTTGTAGCATTATCAGAATTTTATTCCTCCTTAAGGTCAAATAATATTCCACTGTATGCATATATCACATTTTGTTTATCCATTTATTTATTGATAGACACTGGTTATTTCCACCTTTCGACAGGAATTTTTTTTTACTTAAGTAACTTTGTTTCTTTTTCAGATTTCTACAAATTCTCTATCTGGTTTGGCTTGAAAGACCCAGATCAGTCTTTTTCAATTGTCCTCAGAGATCTATCCGTCTCTCCAGTACAACAACAATGCTCTATACCATGAAAAGCAAGTCACAGAGGAGTAAAGCCATGTGCAGAATAAGCTTCGGTTTTAAAAGGCAGGACTTCTGCTGGGGCTGACACTTCTGCCTTCCACGCACACACAAGCACAGGCACACATCAGGCACACTCATGCTGGTGTCCAGTGGAAGGTATGTCGGGCTTTGTTTTATAATTGAAGAAGGAAAGTTTTTCCACAGGGATATTACACAGATGAAGCTGCAGAGGAGGATGAAAAGGCTGGTATGCTGTCTGTTTCTCTGAGCATCCTGGGTTGGAGTCTCTATTATTTGGAGACTGAAGATTATAGCACAGAATATTGTTTAGAGATTTTTCTCTGAGATGTTCAGGACAAAGGAGTTGATTCAAGGCCCAAATCACACAGTGTGCTTCTTGGGGCTGGGAAGGCCTCCTTGCCTCTGAAAAATCCAGCATTAAAAATTTTGGAGACTCTGGAGACAATCGCCAAGGAAGGACAGAGCTGTCCTCCGGTGGGCAATGGTATGGCAGTCTTTTCCTAGCAGCTTTGCGGGCCAGAGGGCTTGACCAAGAGCAGAAGGGCAGGGCAAACGTGGCTTGGTACCCACCGGTCACATGCCACTGTGGAGACAGAGCAGGAACCCCTGCTTGGGGGCCTGCCAGGCCCCATTCCACCCACAGGCATGGAAATAAAGGAAAATCTTGAGTTCCTTCAAGAGAAATTCCAGTCACCTTGCTAGTCCTGAGAATTAAATGAGCAACTTCATAAGGACAAAGGTAATCGTAGCTTAAAACAATAGCCAGGAAGGTTAGAGTCAGGGGATGTTTTGTTCCCTATAGACACTGATGATAACATCTTAATACACATCTCTCAGTTTTTCAGAAATGAAATCCCCATCAAATGGATCCACTGGCACAGAGACCGCAGATAAGGAGAAACTGAGGACTGAACTCTGACAGCTTCTCTTTGTTCTAAATTTCTTCCTGAGTGGCTTGGAGAAGGTCATGCCCCTGAGCCAGCCCTAACTTTCTCTTCTCTGCTGATCCCAATCTTTAGACAAAGCTTTGTGTCCTTAACCAAAGCTTTGTGTCCTTAACCAATTACTATTGAAAAATCTTTGAATCCACTTATGGCCTGTGGGCCCCTGCTTGGAGATGTGTCACCTTTTTTAGGTTAAACTAATGCATAGCCTTCATGTGTTGATTTATGACTTTGCCTATAATCTCTGCCTCCCCACCTTAAAAACCCTTACCTGTAAGCCATTGGGGAGTTCCAGGCTTAAGGATTAGCAGCCCCATTCTCCATGCTTGGTGCTCTGCAATAAATGCCTCTCTTTCTGTCACTGCAAACCTGATATCAGTGTCTGGCTCTGCTACACTAGGTGGGTAGAATGAAGTTCAGTTTGGTACCCCAGATAGGACAAAAGTCCCAAGTGGGCAGCTTGCCCATGACACGTGGGCTCCTGGCTGCAGCCATCCTTTGACCCCATCTAGCAGGTGCCTGAACTATTTCCCAAGGGACAGATCCACGAGTCTGGCTGCCAACCAGGCACTGCTGGCCCAATTTTTGCAGCATTAGAAACAAGGCACCATGCTGAAAAAATGTCTTTTGGTAAGTGGAGAGTTCATGGGCAACAGTCTCCAGGTATTCTCCCTTCAGACTTGGGGTTCTGCTTTGGCAGAATATCTGTCCTTGCTTCAGGAAGGCAGTAGGATCTGGCCTTGCTCCGGCAAGTCAGAGTCCATCCTGTAAAAGGCTGAAGGGATTGAGCTGTGAGAAATTGCATTTTGATTTTTATTTGCTTGCTTGAAACTCAGCTTAAAACCCAGAGAAGGCATTAAAGGTTTGTCACCTAAGGTTCTGTCATCTAAAATGGGAAATATGAGCTCTATTCCTCCATGTAGCCCATTAAAGGGTATTCTGCAGAATTGAGCCGGTTTTATTTTTGAGCCTATGAAAAAGATGATTTTTTTATTACTGTACAGCTTGGCTGTAATATTCTTTAGCCCCTGGAAGAAAATGGCCTGAAAGAGGGATCCTTTAAATTGGATTCCTAAATTTAAAAGAAGAATTTTAGAGATCTCTTATTCCAAACGATTCATGGGAAAATCCATTTTTTAAAGAAATATAATAGTGTCATGGCTAGCCATAAGAATTATTTTGACTAAATTAAAGAGCAAAAATCTGACCCAAACATAGTTAAAATCCTTTGCAAGCTCCAAACTGCCTGCTATAGACCTCCCCCCGCCCTGCACCCCACCACCTCTGGGAAGAATAATGGAGACCGTCCCATGCTGTAGTGCAGTAGCTAAAGTTCCACCCTTTCACTGAGGCAGCCTGGCCAGCGAACAAGTCCACTGGATGTGGTATTTGTGTGATTTTTGCCACTTTTGATCCTTTTTTCTTGTATACAGAGCTTTTAATTTTCTGTTCTCTGTCTGTGGGGACATATGGGACTTTGGTGCCTTTGTGTACAGATGGTCAGCTGAGAAGCTGAGACCCTAAACAATATGGTTGAATAGAAATGTAAATTGTACTCCATTGTGGCTAGCAAAACTTTCCCTTCTTTGAGCAGTGTGTGAGGTGATTCCAAATCTTTTGAGAACTGCCTCGCACCTCTTCAAACACCTTGCATATCCTTGGCTAAGTCATAACCTGGTTAAGGCTTATTAGTTTCACTGGAGAAGAGAACTTTGGCAGAAAATGTTCAAAAGTTAGGAATATCAGCTGTTTGTCCCAGCTACTATTTGGTAATAAGAGATTTGAAAGGATTTTTTTGTAAGAGCTCTATAGTCAAAAATCAGTTTAATTAAAACTGACAGGCCGGGCGTGGTGGCTCAAGCCTGTAATCCCAGCACTTTGGGAGGCCGAGGCGGGCAGATCACGAGGTCAAGAGATCGAGACCATCCTGGCCAACATGGTGAAACCCTGTCTCTACTAAAAATACAAAAATTAGCTG
>CAUYLG010019825.1:0-34722 GCA_963573385.1 Cacajao melanocephalus
GTCTCTGCCGGGTTTTGGTATCAGGATGATGTTGGTCTCATAAAATGATTTGGGAAGGATTCCCTCTTTTTGGTTGTTTGAAATAGTTTCAGAAGGAATGGTACCAGCTCCTCTTTGTATGTCTGGTAGAATTCAGCTGTGAACCCGTCTGGACCTGGGCTTTTTTTGGTTGGTAGGCTATTAATTGCTGCCTCAACTTCAGCCCTTGTTAGTGGTCTATTCAGGGTTTTGACTTCTTTCTAGTTTAGGCTTGGGAGGGTGCAAGTGTCCAGCAATTTATCCATTTCTTTCAGGTTTACTGGTTTATGTGCATAGAGTTGTGGTAGTAATCTCTGATGGTAGTTTGTATTTCTATGGAATCGGTGGTGATGTCCCCTTTATCATTTTTTATTTCATCTATTTGATTATTCTCTTTTCTTTTTTATTAATCTGGCTAGTGGTCCATCTATTTTGATCTTTTCAAAAAACCAGCTCCTGGATTTACTGATTTTTTGAAGGGTTTTTTGTGTCTCTCTCTCCTTCAGTTCTGCTCTGATCTTAGTTATTTCTTGTCTTCTGCTTGCTTTTGAGTTTTTTTGATCTTGTTCCTCTAGCTCTTTCAATTTTGATGATAAGGTGTCGATTTTAGATCTTTCCTTTCTTCTCATGTGGGCATTTATTGCTACATATTTTCCTCTAGACACTGCTTTAAATGTGTCCCAGAGATTCTGGTATGTTGTGTCTTCATTCTCGTTGCTTTCGAAGAACATCTTTATTTCTGCCTTAATTTGATTGTTTATCCAGTCAACATTCAAGAGTCAGTTGTTCAGTTTCCATGAAGCTGTGCAGTTCTGAGTTAGCTTCTGAATTCTGAGTTCTAACCTGATTGCACTGTGGTCTGAGAGATTTTTATGCTTTCCGTTCTTTTGCATTTGCTGAAGAGTGATTTACTTCCAATTATGTGGTCAATTTTAGAGTAGGTGTGATGTGGTGCTGAGAAGAATGTATATTCTGTGGATTTGAGGTGGAGAGTTCTGTAAATATCAGTTAGGTTTGCTTGGTCCAGGTCTGAATTCAAGTCCTGGATATGCTTGTTAATTTTCTGTCACGTTGATCTGTCTAATATTGACAGTGGAGTGTTAAAGTCTCCACTATTACTATGTGGGAGTCTAAGTCTCTTTGTAAGTCATTAAGAACTTGCTTTATGTATCTGGGTGCTTCTCTATTGGGTGCATCTGTATTTAGGATTGTTAGCTCTTCTTGTTGCATTGATCGTTTTACCATTATGTAATGCCGTTCTTTGTCTCTTTTGACCTTTGTTGGTTTAAAGTCTTACTTTATCAGAGACTAGGATTGCAATGCCTGGTTTTTTTTTGCTTTCCATTTGCTTGGTAAATCTTCCTCCATCCCTTTATTTTGAGCCTTTGTGTAGCCTTGCATGTGAGATGGGTTTCCTGGATACAGCACACCGATGGGTTTTGGCTTTTTATCCAATTTGCCAGTCTCTGTCTTTTGATTGGGGCGTTTAGCCCATTTACATTTAGGGTTAATATTGTTATGTGTGAATTTGATCCTGCCATTTTGATGCTAGCTGGTTGTTTAACCATTAGTTGATGCAATTTCTTCATTGCATCAATGCTCTTTACCATTTGGTATGTTTTTGGAGTGGCTGGTACTGGTTGTTCCTTTCTATGTTTAGTGCTTCTTTCAGGAGCTCTTGTAAAGCAGGCCTGGTGGTGATGAAATCTCTGAGTAATTGCTTGTTTGTAAAGGATTTTATTTCTCTTTCACTTATGAAGCTTAGTTTGGCTGGATATGAAATTCTGGGTTGAAAGTTCTTTTATTTAAGGATGTTGAATATTGGCCCCCACTCTCTTCTGGCTTGTAGGGTTTCTGCTGAGAGATCTGCTGTGAGTCTGATGGGCTTTCCATTGTGGGTAATGAGACCTTTCTTTCTGGCTGCCCTTAGCATTTTCTCCTTCATTTCAACCCTGGTGAATCTGACGATTATGTGCCTTGGGGTTGCTCTTTTTGAGGAATATCTTTGTGGTGTTCTCTGTATTTTCTGGACTTGAATATTGGCCTGCCTTGCTAGGTTGGGGAAGTTTTCCTGGATGCTAGAGAGGATGTGGAGAAATAGGAACACTTTTACACTGTTGGTGGGAGTGTAAATTAGTTCAACCATTGTGGAAGACAGTATGGCGATTCCTCAAGGACCTAGAAATAGAAATTCCATTTGACTCACCAATCCCATTACTGGGTATATATCCAAAGGATTACAAATCATTCTACTGTAAGGACACATGCACACAAATGTTCATTGCGGTACTGTTTACAATAGCAAAGACTTGGAACCAACCCAAATGCCCATTGATGATAGACTGGACAGGGAAAATGTGGCACAATTATACCATGGAATACTATGCAGCCATAAAAAACGATGAGTTCGTGTCCTTTGTAGGGACATGGATGAACCTGGAAACCATCATTCTCAGCAAACTGACATAAGAACAGAAAATCAAACACCGCATGTTCTTACTCATAGGCGGGTGTTGAATAATGAGAACACATGGACACAGGGAGGGGAGCATCACACACTGGGGTCTGTTGGGGGGAAATGGGTGGGGACAGCAGGGTGTGGAGAGTTGGAGAGGGATAACATGGGGAGAAATGCCAGATATAGGTGATGGGGAGGAAGGCAGCAAACCACACTGCTATGTGTGTACCTATGCAACAATCTTGCATATTCTTCACATGTACCCCAAAACCTAAAGTGCAATAAAAAAAATTACATCACACAAAATAGTTTAGGAAAACCTTTTCTTGTATTTCAATATGAGCTTCAGGCATATTTTCTGAGCAAAAGTATGTCAAGCACCCATTCTAGAATTTAATTCTCTCTGTGGGATGTGAGCTATGACAAAGTTTACCATAAAGCAACAATCAAGGGAATTCCTTTTGCTCTGATGAAGTGCCTCTTCATAATCATAGCTAATAGGCATGTGGAATTTCTAATTTTGAGATAAAGGTAAGTCATTGGCAGGTACTAAAAGCATTTTTTGGGTAGAATGGATGTCTCAAGCAAAAGGTGGGAAACAAGAAACAAAAATTGGAATATGGCCAAAGAAGAATACTGTTTAAAAAGGGGGGATATTAAAAGGACAAAAATTGATTGCTTAGTAGAAAAGTTGTACTGCTAAGAAGTATTTATCACACAGAGTCTTTGTTCTGCTGATGAGCTACAGAGGGGAAGATGGAGGAAAAGCATATAAGGAAAGCAAAGTCTTCAACTGACTTGCGATATGTGGGTAAGGCTGTTAGCTGAGCCCTGGCTTGACTCTGGTAACCGCCTCAGGATTGTGAAGTTGAGCTACTTCTGTATGTGACACACTTGAGTCTTCATTAATTGCCCACTAAGGTCTTTACCGTGTCAGCAAGCTGCATGGCAAAAAAAAAAAAAAAAATGAACAGTGGACTGTTTTTCATTTTTCCTTCAACAATTATTTATTGAGTTCTTACTGTATACCTCCCAAGGATAGGGACAAGGGATTCAATAGAAATATGAACTCTTAAGTTAAATGAAGTTTAAGACCTGGTAGTTATATGGAGACTGGTTGAATGAATAAACACATTAATGATTCTACAGTTACATGCCAAGATTAAAGAAGACAACATTTTGTGAGAACATATACTAAAAGAATACTACCAGCAAGTTGGGGGACAAGGACAGAACATAGGTTAGTGAAGGTTTCCCAGAAGGAGTAACACTTGCACTGAGATCATAAACAGGAGTTTTCTAAAAGAAGGCAGCTTGGTGAGAAAGAAAAGCAGTCTAAGCAAAGAGAACATGTGAAAATTCATTGGGAGAACAGATCTAGTAGTAGGTGGAACATTGTAGCCATGAAGAGGTTAAATCTCTGTATCAGGCATTATTAGAAACAAGTTCATCTTTAGATGGAGGACACTAACATCCTGCTGTGCTGGTCATGACTTTCTAGGTTATCAACTTTGGTTCTCCTTTTTCCTTCCATATCTGTCTTTACCTCATTCCTTGAATTTGAAGCACAGTATTTTCTCCAGGGTGTCTTCTTAGTCAAAATTCATAAACTAGAACGTTGAGGAGATGGGAAAAGGTTTTTAGAAAGTTCATCTGAGTTTGATACAAAGGATTTATTTACTCAAAAAATTGTATGTAGTTCCCATAGTAAGGCAAGCACTAAATTATCTTTTAATGCTCATTGGAATATCTAAGCATTGTTTCTTGATATGTGAGCTGCAAACTGTATGTTCCAGATTACCCTGGAATGTTTGTTGAAATGAGGATTCTGGGGCGCTAACCTAAGTTTACTGAATGAAAATCTCTAGGATGGAGCCTGAAACTCCGCATTTTAATAAGCGCCCCAGGTGGTTTGTGCCCAATAAAGATAGAGAACTAGTGGTTTGAAACTCAAGCAAAAGACAATGAAGTTGGAGCAGCCAGTTGGACTGCTATTTGAGTAATCCAGTTGATTACAACAGGCAGACTAGAGGTTACCATGGAGATTCAAGGGCAAGGGTAAACCTGAGAACTATTTCAAAGGAAACATCATAAAGAGGTAAGAGACTTAATTTCGGAAATGGAAGAGAGAAAAGAGTCCAAGAGAACTATCATTGCTACCTCCTGAGAGTCAGCTAGCCACCAAGAGTACTCATTAGGCCTCTAGGTATCAGGGATATTCTTGGCAGTGAGAGGAGAGAGAACAAAGGTAAAGGCACTGCTGCAAGGTGACTGTGGTTTAAAGAAAAAAAAAAAGGAAAAGTAAAAGGAAAGATAGCTACCAAGAAAACAAGTGACCTGTCCTACAAAGTTAAAGAAGCTGTCAATTAGGGTGGAGTAAACTTATCATGCAATAAGTTGGCATAGATACTTGTCTCAGCTTAAAAGTGCTTTAAAAATAGAGTGGGATCAGGCAAGGCAGATAAGTGGCAGAGGAGTTAAGCTCAAGCAGAGATAATGAACAAAAATACAGAGAAATTAGGATTAAAAGCAATAAAGTCTTGAATATTGGTGAGAAAAGAAGAGAGGTAAGAAATTTAGGAACTTTCAAAATAAGAAACTGAAGTCATTTCCTAGCAATTCTAAACAGGAAGGGAAACAAAAGAGGTGGGATGTGTAGGCAATATTTATATTGTTCTAATAATCTTATAAGCTTTATAAAGCTTATTTTTATTATATTATTATACCAAATGTAGATCTAAAGATGTATAGACCTAGACAGATACAGATATAGGAGAAGAGGAAGTTTGTTTCCTTTTTTATCTTTTATTACCCCTACTAAAACATGTAAAATATTATAATATTCTAAACAGTGAAGGTATGCTTTAAATATTTGTACAGTGGCCTCAATAATTAAATTATTTGAATATAACTGTATTTTTCAAATAAGTATGGCTTTGAATGAGACATGTTTATTCTGTTATTGCTTTTAAATTTAATATTTATATTCACATTTAATTCCAGTGTACAAGGAGGAGTTCTCACTCCAAACAATAGTGGCATGCTAAACCCAAGAGATCAGACCTTGAAAGCTATGTACTAATAGGTCATTTAGTTTTCAAAATCTGAAATTAATAACAATTGACAATAAAACTCATTAAAATTCCTTTTGTTCAGGATCCACTGTGTTCATCTTCAAGCCCTGTTCTTCTAAGATGATTGAAGCTGAGATCTCCACCTAGTGGATTTCTAGAATTTTGCAGATTTTTATGGAAACAGCCAACTATCCCTGGAAATCCTTAATTTTTTTCTCTTAGAGAAATAACAGGTTTTAAAGACTTCTACTTAAATCTAGGATAATTGTCAACAGGACAATTGCAAATGTATGAAATACACCAATATGCATATCAATTAGACTACAGTTAACAAAGCTGAATTTTTATTTTCATACAATAATTAGGAAAACAGATCAAACACAAATATGAATATATAATTATCTGTGTAGAAAGCAATATTGTAATACCACTAATTGAGATGTCTATAATAATTTACATGAAATAAACATCAAATGTAAATCTGCTCAGATACTCTTCTTATGTAGTCTTTCATTTGTTTGAGGCTTTTTTCTTAATGTTTGCTTGCTCTTGCAAGACTAGGCAAAACTTTGTGTACTTGCTTTTCCATTCCTTAGAGAAGCATACTCAGTTAATTGTGTCAGACATATCCTATGACTCCATCTTTGATTTTTGTCATATATTCAACTCTGTGCTTTTATTTTATTGATAACAAAGAGTTGGTGAGGACATCTTTGTCCTCCAAAAGGGTCCATTTGTAATTCATGCAAAGGCTAGCAGGTGTTTGTGTCCTCTTGAAGAAAGTTAAAGTAGAAAAGGATTATTATTTGGGTTATTTTGTTCACTTTATTCTGCTTCTAAGGTGATGTATTAGCATATTCAGCAGATGGTGGATACAGTATAGGTTTTGGAGCCGAGTTTTCAGCTTCATTTATTCTTCTAGGAACTAAAAGCACCTCATTTTCTGCTTCAAAACTGTCTTTTAACTGTGGGAAGAGGGAAAGCGCTTCATGTGTCTCCGTTGTCATTGCGCCTTCTTTATGTGCACTATCTTTATCTGGTTGAATATTTTGAACTTCTCGCAAATTATGCATATTACTGTTAATTTCAGAATCTACTTCACTGCAAAGTATGGTTTCATGGGAACCTGTGATACTGAAATCTTTAGCTGTAATGGTCTCCTCAGCAGAGCTCACATCATATAATACATGTTTTTCGCTTGTTCCATTTTCCCAAGTTTGCTGCCTTTCTTTTGTGTTGCCTTTTAAGGTCATTTGTGTGATCTGAATTAACATACTAGAATCTTTCTTGCTTTCATCTAGCATATTTTTCCCTTCTTTCCCTACTATTTTTATCTCTGGTGCTTCAGTGCCGTCATCTCTGGGCAATGCATTTGTGCTGTCAATTCCTTTTTCGCCACTCTTGGTTAGGTGCCAAACGGTTTGACTACTGACAGGAGAAGTACTGATATCCTCGGGAAGCTCTATTCTATTTTGGAATGGAATTGAATTTGTCTTAATAAATGATAGGTTGTTCTTGGATTGTATTTGGGGAATGAGAGAGAAATCATAAGTTTCTGTTTTTGAAAGTTTTTTTCCTACATCATTTTCTTCCTTATCCATAATACAACTTTCCACAATTTGATGTGGTATTTGAGGTTTTGTCATTAAAGTTTTTTCTTTATTTCCAAGTTGTACATGACTTGAATTTTGCTCTCTGTGTTGCAAGGCTTCATTTTGGTCTAAAGTGTGTTCCTTGTAGTTGTCAGTCTCGTGGACATCTAAAAGTTGCGTTAGATTCCTCGGGGACAAAGAAAATTGATTCAGCTCACTGGTCTTTGATACGTCCTGTTCCATGTGCTCAGTGGACTCTGTTGTCCCTTGGTCAATAGCCTCGCTGGAATGTTGGGATGGTAAAACATCACTTCCTGTATTTTTCCAAGTACTTGGTAAATAACTAAGCACTTTAGATTCAATCTGAGTTGCACCTTCCATTGGCTCAGTTGAGAATTGAGAGTGTGAGTGCCTGTGCTCAGCATCAGTGGGTGTAGGCTGAGGCAATTTTGATGTGTTTCCATCAAGAATATGGTCAGCTGAGTGACAGTTGTTTTCCATAGAGCTCTGGTTGACTACAGACAAGTTGTTAGCACTGAACAGGGGGGCATGTTTAGTGGTTCGTTGGTAACATGGGGTCTGCTTTGAGACATGTTTCAGAGGCAGCCTCTTTGAAGTGAGTCTAACATAGTTGCTACTCTCTGACTGTTGAAGAAAATCTGCAGAAGACACAGTATTTATTTTGGCTTTTGTCTCAGAAGTTTTGGATAGTTTCTTAGGAGGTAATAATCCTTGCTTGCATTGCTTTGGGGGGCCTGACAAGGATTTTTCTGGATGGACTCTAACTTTTCTAAAAGGATGTAAATTTAATTTTATCTTTAAGTTTTGTCCTTTAATTTTCCCATTGAGGTCAGACTGATGGATTCTCTTCCTTTTCAGAACCCGTGAATTAGTAAACCATTTTTCTCCTTTGTTTCTCTTCCCAGTGTTGCTACATTTTTTGAGATCCAGCTTAGTCAGTTGGTTACTTTGATTTTTCTGCTGTTTCCAAGGGGTTGATGTTTTAGGTGATATCACTGACCTATTTATTTCTACTAAATCAGGATCGTGGAAGCTAACCCTCTTTGGAGAATATGCTTTCTTGATTTTTGTTGATAATCCTGATAAATCTATGTTGTCTTCACTCATAAGAAATTTTTCAATTGCACTGTTAATTTGGATTTGTTCTTTCTCAGGCTTTGAGTGTTTTCTACGATTTGGCTTCTTTTCTTTCATGTAACATTGAAATTGATCACAGGGCACGTATTTACAGATAAGAGAATTGTTCGGCTGAAAATACCTAGGTCTGCTCTGTTTTAACAGTCTGCAAGGATCATCATATTTTGATCTATGCTTTTGTATGGTCTTTTGTACATAGTGTTCCTCAGGCTCACAAGGCTTGGATGATGAGCTTGTAATAAAATGTCTTTGCCTATGAGGTTGTAAGCCATTGTCTTCTTTTTCTATTGGAGGCTGCCATGATTCATTTGTTAAATGCTTCTCAAGACTTTCTCCTGCCAAGGCTGAAGCGGGTGTTGCATATCTTCTTCTAAATGTGTCACTGCTGTTATCTGTGGAACAATAAATGCAAGAATTTAGCACTTAGCAGAGTTTTATTACCCCAACCAAACAGATGCTTAGAAACCTTATGAAAAGTATAAAACTGACTCTTCTGATAATTCCAACTCTTGACTGTTTCCTAATTTTTAACCAAACCTACAAAGGACATTTGTCAGTTTTGTATGTTTTGCAATGACACTCTTTATGGTCACACTGGAGTCAGTTGTGTTGCTGACTTAAAAGTTGTGGAGTTAGAAATGTAAATGTTACTTATAGTCATCTTTCTTTAGTTGTTGGTTATGTTAGCTTTAAATATGAATAACATCTAACTCCTTTTTAAATGGCTCCAGTATTTTTTTTCTGAATTCATTTCCCATTAGCAACTTAAATATTGGGCAGAACATGGGTGCAATATTGAGTACTGTTCAGGTTTCAGAGAATAACCTGGACAAGGAAATACTATTGACTCAATGAAAGCAGAGACCATATCTGTTTTACTTCCCATGACTTAATAAATTGTTCATTAAATATTTGCTAAATGAATAGGTATTTTTGAAATATGGCCTGGTTTGCAGAAGTTTTTGCCTGGAACTTTTAAAATGATACATATTAATACAGTATTTAATCTTATTAATGTTATAACTTCTTCTGCTAGCTTCTTTTGAATGTCTGCCTGCAAATTCCTCTTAGTGTTACAATCTTTCATTCACTAAAAGAAAACAGTGCATGGCCAGGCACAGTGGCTTACCCCTGTAATTCCAGCGCTTTGGGAGGCTGAGGTGGGAGGATCACCTGAGGTTCAAGGTGCTCAACAGCCTGACCAACATGGAGAACCCTGTCTCTACTAAAAATAAAAAAATTAGCCAGGCATGGTGGCATCTGCCTGAAATCCCAGCTACTCAGGAGGCTGAGGCAGGAGAATCACTTCAACCCAGGAGGCAGAGGTTGCGGTAAGCCAGGATCACGCCATTGCAACCCAGCCTGGGCAGCAAGAATGAAACTCGGTCTCAAAAAAAAAGAAAAAAGAAGGAAAATTTAAAAAAAAGAGAAAACAGTACACGATGAACTGTTTAGAAAGGAAGCTTCCTTTTACTATTCAGGGATAGACATCTCTATGGCCCTATAAGCGTAAATAATATTATTGACAAAAATAATAGTAATACCATTAATTGAGCACATGCTCAGAGCTAGGCATTGTGCTGATATTGTACATTCATCATCTCTCCATTGGACAGATCTTACTGTCTTACAACTTGTACAGACGAAGGAATAAGTTTCAAAGAAGTTAAATTATTTCCCCTAGTCACATATCAGCTAAGTGTTCAAACCAGGAATTAAACCCAAGTCTATCTGACATTAAACAACCCTATTGTCTTAACCACAATGCATCTAAAATTTAAAATTATTTATTAGTATACTTTCTATTATTTCATGAAATGTTTTCATTCAGAAAAAGAAAAGTTTTCTATTCCGTGAAGAAAAGGAAATTTTAACTGCCAAACATCCAAAAAATCTTAACAACACTACTGCTATTTAAAAGGCTCCACTTTTTTTCATTTTTAACTTGTTTTGTGTTAGGCTTCAAAATTCACTTTTAGTAGACAGAAGATGTACTGTCAGCTCCTAAGGGTAGAGACACTTCATCTCCACTTTGCCCCAAGAGATGATCTAAGTCACAGACTAGCATCTAATTCCAATCTAAGATCTGCTATCAACATTCTGGTTGACCTTGGAGAAGCTACTTGCTCTCTGTGTATTAGGGTGTTGGACTAGATGGGAGCTTTATGTGAGTATATAAATTATGCCGGGGAAAGAATCTGTAGCCTTTGTCAGAGTCTCAGGGAGTTCTGTGACTCAAAGATAAACATTAAGAACTATTAGTTTAGATCTAAAGTCCCCTCTACCCTGGAAAGTCTATAATTCGGTTTCCAAGTCAGAAGGCATAATCAGAGTGGCATTTTTTCTTTACTGATTTCTGTTCTGGAGCAGATATGACCTTGGCTGTTTTCTCCTCAAATACCTGCCCTCTCTACTTCTGGTACAGTGCCTGGCATGTAGCAGAATTTCAGGTATTTCTTAAAAATATTCATGTCAATCTGACAAAACATTGTTCTCAGTATGAAACAACAGACTGGGTTTTAAACAGTTAAGAGACTGCATCCCCTTCAGTTACAAGAATTTCCCACAGAGAAGTGCACGCCCTGGACAAAGTTAAAAGATGAAACGAAACGTCTGCCTAAGGTATGATCCTAACGAAAGGTGAAGTGCTTATTTCCTTATAAAACAAAGCCAATATGACGTGGTTTCTATGGTGTGTGTTTCTTTCCTCAGCCATCACTGTCTTGAGTGAAATTATCAACCCCCAGACACTGGTAAGAACTGGAGTGTGGGAATGCAATGAAATAAACTCACATCCTACCTTATAACATACGTGAAATAACATATGGTTTTATTCTTATCCAGTTGCCCCTAAATGTATCCTTAGGGCTAGACCCCTGTGGTAAGAATTTCTTGATACAGTACCTCTGTCATTCATATTTTTAGAGAAAGCTCTGCTTGTTGGAAACCAATTCAAATAAATGACAGGATTCTCTTTACAGAGCAGCTGTCAACGTTTTCACTGCTGAGCCTGAAAGCATAGCCTTGCTATTCAGGAAGAAAAAGGAAGACATTTAATTCATTGCCTCCACCTAAATATTGACATCGCCCATGTACAGTGGGTAGATGTCACGGCCAGATTCACTTGGCTCCCAACATGGGACGATGAATTAAGTCCTGACTTTCCCTGGACTGGGAAGTTATCATCCCTGACAGCTCAGCAAGCAAAGTATGTTTCTTGACATCATTCCTGAAATGAATCACTAGCATTAGAAGGCCCATTCTTCTAACATGTCATGCTCTGGGAAGGTTGCTCACTGCAGAATTGGCATTAGAGCTCAAAGGATGTTGGAATAAAAGCTGATACTAGCCATCCCATAGATCTTAACAGCACTATGGCTATTTAAAAGATTGCTTTTTTCTTTTTTTAACATTGTTAGGTGTTGGGCCTCAAAATTTACTTTTAGCAGCCAGGAGATGCACTCTCAGCTCCTAAAAGTAAGAATACTTTATCTCCACCTCACGCTAAACACACACACATACACACACACACACACACACACACACACAGAGTATTTTTAGAAAAGGAATAGACTAGTGCTACAGTGATTTTTATAGCATTTCCTGTTGAGGAAATTAAAGGAGGGAGGCTCCCTCTTTCAAAAAGAATTAAACAGAGTGAGATTTTCTAAAACAAGACAAACTCACCTTCTGTTCTTATTACATTCTGTCGCAGAGTTTGAGGCTGGACTTCTCCAGGCTCAAGATACCTTAGCTTTTCAGCTTTCTTTGGATAATATGTTGTAAGTAAGCCTGCTTCATTAAAAGCTGTCATATTTCCAGGAGGCTCTGAACATCCTGAATGCAGCAATCTACCATCCTGGCAAAAGAAAGTGCTGTCTACCCCATGGTCTTTCTTTTTCAGGTTTCCAAATGATCCATCAAGGGTTGTGGACTCAGAGACCAATGTTGCTTGATG
Source organism: Cacajao melanocephalus (assembly GCA_963573385.1). Taxonomy (NCBI): domain Eukaryota; kingdom Metazoa; phylum Chordata; class Mammalia; order Primates; family Pitheciidae; genus Cacajao; species Cacajao melanocephalus. The sequence goes on from CAUYLG010019825.1 coordinate 12,259, forward strand.
GCTATTTATTTGTAAAAGTGGTGTTTCCTTTCTGGACCCCACAATGGACATGACCTTTATCTCGTTTTCCTGAGTTAAGTGGCAGTTGCAGTATCCCTTAGTGTGGTAATTTCTTGCCTCATGAGCACACAGGGGTTCATCGAAGGTTCTGCAACAAAGGTTTTCTGATGTGTGTTCATTTGCTTTGCCTTGTTGGAGTTTCCAGTTAAATACAACTAAACCTAGGCAAGTGAGACCAACAGCTCCTGTGACAAATAGAGAGACCATTAAAAGATAACATCTTGGGAAGAAACATACAAATCATCACATGTAAAAACCGCAAATACAAAGGTTAATGACTTGAAAGATATCAGAATGGGTAGGAAGTCCTTCACCATTTGGAAAAATATCAGTCCAGAGAGAGGCTATCATGGACATTGTTCTGCTTTCCAATTTGGATCTTTATACATATTAAAGATTATAAGAAACAACACCATCTGGAATCTCTTTGGTAGAAAAAACGGCTGTTTCATGAGCTGAAATTCATTTAAGATAAAACGGTTCCTGCAGTAACATTAGTTTTTCTGTCTATGGCACTTCCTTTTATGAACTCCCATAATAGAATGAACGACATCTAATATCAGACTGCCTGGTACTGTCATTTCATGTTCTATGCAGTTTCTCCTCTGAATAAAATTGCAAGGACCAGTGTTTCTCAAAGCCAGATGCTGACTCTAACCTGTTTCTGTTTCACTTTTTCCTATCTTGACAAATGGCCTCTTCAACCACCTAAATGTTCAAGCCAGTATCCCTGAGTCATACCCTCATTATCTGTCTGTCACAGTGATTTTCCTTGTTTCTTCACACTTATGACGTGTGTTAGTGTGTTTATTCGTTCATTTGCTTGTTCACAGACTGCCCTCCTCTGCTAGAATTAAGCATTGTGAGGCGACGGATTCTTTCAGTCCTGTTCAACGTTCTATCCCTAGTGTCCGCAACTCTGAGACAAAGGAGGCAGTCCAGAAATGTTTACTAAATATTCTTAAATCAACAGAAGGGATTCTGTTTATGAATTCTGATAATGAAATCTCTGGTGATCTAATTTTATACATCCTCAAGATGTGATTAGGAAGACACGGTGTCAGTAAAGATTGAATAAAGAGATCTGTGTCCTAAGCCCACATCTGCCTTAGGGAAGTGCCCTTCTCTGGAAATAAGGACAGTGAATGAGATGATCTCAGCGTCTAGGTTCTTTGATTGGCTGCACCATGCCTAGTTCTACCCACTGGAGACAATATTAATGAAAATTTAAATGAAAAGGGAGGTTATCAGGTCATGACTTTTTTTTTTTTCTGTTAAAAATGAAGAGCAAACAAAGAGAATAGCAGTTTCTGGTAAAATTCTCAAACCATTGTATAGTTTACCATATCTTGAGCTCTTAAATCCATTTTAACTCATTTACCAACAATACACTGTTGGAAAGTGCTGTAACATAGTGAAGTAATCTCTATTAAAGGCACATTTTTAAAAGTTGTAGCAAAATTATGTAAATCATAATCCTTTTATTGACAGATTCTAGAGTTTAAATTATCCGAAACACAGATTTTGGTTTTAAAATGTTAAAGTACATATTAAAAAATTAAAAATTAGAACTACTCCTTAACTCATATGGGTAAGAAAACTCAAGATACAAAGCTATGTTCTGACAATTTTCATGGGTATTTTCCAATTTCTCTAACACTTATTTTACCTCCTTTCTCAAATAAAGATAACTGATTAAATAATATATGTAACATGGTTAATACAGTGCTTTGATATAGTAAAGTTCATGAGTGTTCATTGCAATTTATGATTATGATTACTGAGCTACCGTTGTTTAGGTTTTACATTGCTCTATTGGTTCCTGGAAGACTCAGCTATTAGAAAAAAAACTTTTAAAAGTCATTAGGAGGATATTTTATATGACTGGTGCAGTTAGTAAGCCAAATAATAAAGGAAGGAAAAAGCTAAGTTTTCTTTAAGCTAAGTGAATCAGCCATTGAAATGCGAGTAAACGTAATCTGATTATAAGATACAGTTTCTCCTCTAATTGTGTCTGAATGGCAGGGACCCACTCACTCCCCTGCTGTTGATGCTAGGTATATATCTGTATCCCATTACCAGTCAGGTATGGTCACTTTCCATTACTGCAGAAAGCAAAAGCAGCAAATGAAGCTTGTAGGCAGGCAGAACGTGCTCTTAAGAGGATTGTTTGAATTTTATTTGCCATGGGCATTGTTTCTATTTTTAAAAAGTGTTCTAACGATCTTCGAGAGTTGGCAAGAGAAAAAGGGAAAATTAATGATAAGTTCTCATTGAAACATTAGAAATACGTTACAGCTTCATAAAAACTTTTTATCTACCAGTTCGTAGCATTGTGTCAAGATATTAGTGTTTGATGCCAAATAATCTCTTATTAGTTTTAAATTTACTGAATATAGCTATTTATATTCCTTTGAATTTTTATGACTTAGCTATAGCTGAAGAAGAAAATGGAATCATAGGCAAAATTATAGTTCTAAGTGTTTTTTCCACAATCTAGAAGTATAGATAAGTCACCACATTTGTACTTCAGAAAGAGTAGAATCTTAATGGAGCAAATTAACATTAAAAATCAGAGCCTTTTTAAAGACTCAAAGCCCTATAATTTAACAATTATTTGATGAACGATATATTAGTATGATAATTTTACACACCAAAATCTAACATATATGTAGTCATATTTATAATTTATCACAATTTATTCATGTATATTAAGCTCCCTTTCACTTTGACAAAACCTTTGGAATCTTCTAGAGTTTGTATTCATCTCAACACTAATGAAGAGCTGTTAATGTAGCTAAATATATTTCTGAATACATATTTCTGAAACCATATGTAAAAGATAACTAAAAGATACTAAAAATTGCTCTATTATATTTCCAAAACGATGTCCTTTAGAACACAAATTCAATGAAATCCTCTATTACAAAAAAGGGATCATGGCCAAATAACTTCAAGAAATGCTTCATATCACATCTTCCTCTTAGAAATTTATAGTGCTCATTAGAAAATGAAAGGTTATAAGAAGTGCTGCAGTGAGTACACCTGTTTCACTTTGCTAAACCTGGTACTTCCTAAACCTATTTGAACCCCACCATCTATTGCCTATGTGTGTGTCTGTTTTTATTGTTATATCTATTAATTATTCACTAGTACTAGTATTCTAAGAAGCACATTTAAGGAAAACCTGTCTGCTGCCCTATCACTTATATCTTCCATGGTAAAATATTTCTTAGCACATACAATTACTGATATAGTTACATGGTTTTTAAAACAATTTGTCTTCCTAAGATTTGAATTTCCTCCCAAGTGAGTTCGATTACTGCTGGTGATAGTTCCATTGTCTACACCTGATGCTGGTCTCCATCTATCCTGATTAAAAGTTAAGTGAAAATACAATCAATTAATTCACTAGATAATTGTTATAGAATAATGATTTATAGCACATATTCAAAATACATCAGTCTTGGATGCCATTTGTCGGTCTCTGGTCTCTCTTTCTCTCTCCTCTCTTCTCCCCTCATCACCATGGTTACCACAGGTGCAGAGGATTTCACCAGGCACTGAGAGCATACGAGAAAACACACACATCGAGCTAGATAGCTTAAGAAATCTCATATATCTTTGGTCTTCAACTAATGACATTAAGTGTCATTTTATATTATTTATCCAGTGAGATGTAATGATAGCTGATGCATAGTTTAATAAATTTTAAATTACAAAAAATATATAAAGAATTGTATATGATCCTCCCCTTAGTTGGTCTGGGAAGTATAGGCCAAGTTTATATAGAGTTGGACAAACAGAAATCTTAGAAGAATTCAAACCCCCCAACAGGAGGAAGAACAAGGAACAGAGAAGTTAGATAATGTTTCCAAAGTCACACAGCTAATAAGAGCAGAGCCAGGATTCACACCTGGGCAATCCAGCTATAGAACTCATTTACATAACTACTGTGCCATAAAAACACTGCAGACTAATATATATGTGATTTCCACAATAGCATCTCTTTGTGCATCTGTGAAAGCCTATGACTCTTACTATATACCATGGAGAAGCACACATATGTAAGTGCCTTGAGGAAAGAGTCTATGTCCCATAAGTTTTTAAATATCTCCTAGTGTCCTAACAAATACACCAGTATTCTTTGGTGAATGGATGATCGATGAAATATAGATATTTTTACTCCTGTATTACACACAAGGAAACTAAAGTCTAAATAGCAAGTTGAACATGTTAAAGATCACAGTGCTAGTTATACCAGGACCAGGCCTCTTGAATTCTGGTCCAGGGCTCTTTCCTGTATGTTAGACAGCTTCCCTGGAAGAGGAAATTCTTACAACCTGTGCCAAATCAGCTAATATCCTCCCACATCTACTGGCAACCTCTCCTTTCCATAGCCCTGGCGAATTTCCCCAAGTGTCTGAAATAAGCATCACTTAGCATGCTGCAAAAATATGGACAAGAGAAGAGAGAAGAAGAGGACACACTTCTCCCCGGCATACCTGCAAAGCCAAGGACAGTCAGCAGGGCCACATCCTGCCCTGGGAGGAGGGGACTTCTGTCCTTTAGAACCAGAGTGAAGTTGGGAGCTTTGGAATCACAGTTGGTCTCAGACAGCCTCAGCACACTCTTTGCAACTGCCACAGCTGTGGTAGATGGCTGACAATTTAGGTCCTTGGCATTCCTGAGTGTGTGAGCAGAAGACTTAATGTAGTTTCTTAAAAACCGAGCAAGGGGATGGAGATCACAAGTGCAGCTCCACTGGTTCTTATCTAAGCTCAGAAGGATTAGCTGCTTCAGTGGAGTAAAAACATCCGGCATGTGGGCTAACCTATTTCGGGAAAGGTCCACTTCCTGTAGTTGAGGCAGGGGCCGGAAGGCATCTTTCCCAATGTAGGAAATAAAATTGTTGGATAAATCCAGATGCCTGAGACTGTGGAGATTCGTGCCTCCAAAAGAAGTGTCTGTGAGGTTAGTGATCTGATTCCCATCCAGCTGGAGCCGGGTCAGGCCCCGCGTGTTTCGGAACCAAGACCCTCGTAGGGTGCGGAGGGCATTATTGCTCAGCACCAGCACCTGCAGGCTGTGAAGCTTGCTGAAGGTGTGATCCGTGAGCGAAGAGCTGGATATTTGGTTGTGCTCCAGCAACAAAGTCCGCAACATCGTAAGGCCATCCAGGGCATCTTCCTGAACATCCTCGATACCATTTCTGCTCAGGGAGAGCAGGGCAAGATTAAACAAGAGAGACAGGTTTGTGCTCTCAATAGAGGAGAGATATCCATCAGTGATGATTAAAACCCTCGTGGTCATAGGGGCTGCTGTGGGGAAGAAAAGCACAGACTAGATGCAAGATATACATGAGTGGGAGGGGGTATGGTGGAGAGCAGAGAGAATCAATACCCTCTGAGCAATCTTATCACCTGGGTAAGAGCAATAAACAATACACAACATGAAAATGATTTTCTGATTTCTACATTTAAGGGGAAGCTGGCTATATATCAAAATGATGGATTCTTATATTCTTTGCTACTGTGACATGTTTGTTTGAGAAACATAAACCCATCTGTTACTTTAGATGTCAAAGTTAATTCATTGTTTCGGATTATCTTCATCGATGTTATGTTGAAGGTGTCTTTTCAGGCCCTCCCTCTGAGGCTGTGTACTGACCTGCTCTAGCCCTGCAGACCCAGTACAGAGTCAACTAACAGCTGAGCCTGTGTCTGAGCCCCCTAGTCAGTGTTTCACAGCAATGTATATTTATGCTGTGAAGTCAATCATCTTTTCTCCAAACATAAAGGTATATATTGGGGTGGGGAGAGTGAGAAGGAGCATCGGTTTCTGCTTTTTAGCCCCAGGCTAAAAGTTGACAACTTGGTAAGGATATATATTAACTCCAGACAACCCAAGGATCTGTCAGTGGGGTTCTCATTATAGTCTGGGCCATGTTGGCCTCCTGTCTAATATCTGTTCCCTCCAATGAAGTCCATCATGTGATGACAGGTGGTACTCAGGGCTTCCAACTGTTAAATCCCTTCACCATAATCACCTCAGAGCTATCACTCCTCTGTCATTAGAAATCAAAGCATTTTAACTCAATAAAGATGTATTATAATCAGGAGTTATTGTAACACATCTTTATCATGCTAAAATTGTTTTGACTGCAAATGACAGTGTCATAAGGATGGAGGAGTCCATTGTCACTGGGAGGTCTACAGGTAATATTAGAACAGTCAACCCCAGGGAAGCAAATCACAAATCCCTTAGGAAATTCAGACTGCAGCACGGAAACAAAGAGATTAAAAAATAGATAAAAGACAAAAGATTCTCACAGTGCCTTCTTTTGGAAGAATTGTTCTCATCCCTGCAGCACAAGCAAGCTTAAATCCTGGTAGTTTTTTCAGCATTTATTATTGATTATTTGAATTCTATTAATTCTGGCCAGTTTGGCATTTTGTTCCTCTCATCATTGTTTTTGATATGTGATGAAGGAGTTTTGTTTTCGTGGGTCCCCAGTCCATTAGGGATTCGCTGCCTCTGAATGTGCAGGCTATGATTTCTGTCAATTACTTCTTGTCTAGATCTAGACAGAAACCCCACTCACAAGTCATCCGTTTTATTCTCTGTATTTATGAAATCTAACTTCACAAATACGGTGTTCTGTAAATGAGAAGCAGGCTATTGAGGTGCAACAATGTAGATGAGAAATATTTGTTTCTTACAGACATCAACTATCTCTGATCAGAAAAAATAAATGTAGTGAAGTCAAGAAATCCATTTTAGATGGTGAGAGTTTAGTGTTAAAGCATTTTCAATACTGATTAGAAACAATATACATATCAACTATCCTTGAAACCTTCTCTGTCCTGTCAAAGGTGGTGACAACATCTACCTCCTAATTACCAGAGTCGTGGGATTTTAGAAATGGAAGAAATTATTCTCTTCCACTGTGTCTTAACTCAGGCTGTTTACGGAAATTTTCCATTGGCAGAGCTTATAGCTTGTTTATCTCTTCTTGGATATCAGGATGTAAATCACATTCTCCTCAAATTTGTTAATAAGGTGTCTTATTAAATTGTTGACTTAAGCAAGCAATATGTAATGAATACAGGCAGTGTATCTTGTTAGCATTTCTACAGCTCATTTACCACCAATAAAAAAAGACCATACTTTCAAAATGCAACGCACTTTGATAATAATCTGTTTCACTGGTACATCACTTAATCTTACTAATGCCGAACAATTGCAGTTCAGGTTTCTGATTCATTTATATTTCTTCTAGCTGGTGGTAGGGTTCAAGTCTACACAAAGTATGTACAAAAATATAATTAAAGTGATGTATTTGTTAAGTGTGCAGCTGGAGAAAATGGTAATATTCCTTTGCAATAGCAAACTATCTCTGTTACCTATGAAGATCTTTAAATAGTTTTGGTTGAGACCATAAGGAACAGGAAAATAAAATATTACCAGTCTCTGTAGTCATTGTATGAAGGGTATTCATTAAAGGGTTACCTCTTTTCAGCTGAGCCCAGAGAACAGTCAGTACAATGAAAGGTATGGCAACCAATTTTCAAGGTTCACTGAGCACTACTTTTTAGAAGTTATTAGTTTTGTTACCTAGTATATAGGTTAGCTGGTGACAGAGGGTTACATCTCTGGTGCACACCACACATGACTCAGGGCAAGCTGCCACAAACCGCAACGTGATGGCAAAGAGTACCAACCATCCACCTGAAAGGAAAGTAGAAGGCAATGCATATCATAATGTTGGCATTTACTGTTCATTCTTTCAGTACGTAAAGCTCATGAGGCATTATGGTAATTTCTGCTGTTCAATGAGCACCTTAGTGTTCTCATAAGGTGCCAGATAAATAACTACATTCCTTAATTTGCAGAGAATTTAAACATAAATGTTAAAGCATTGGCTATAAATTCAGAGAGCTCACATCCAGGGCATATTTCTTAGTATTTTGAAAAATTAGGTTACTTTGCAAAACAATGTATAGTTCGTAGTGCTTTTACAACATTATCTTATTTAGTTCTCTTAATTCTGCAACCCAATTGGTGACTAAAGAAACAGCCTCAGAATCATGAATAAACCGTCCTAAATCACATAGCTGGTAGGTATTTAACCAAGTCTTTTAACTTTCAATCCAATGTTTCTTCTCGTGTGCAAAGCTAATCTCAGGCACTGAATCTCATATGATTACAACTAAAATTCTTACTCCTTATAGATTTAAATGCCACACCTAGGGAGTGAGTATGAAGTCAAGATTCAGATCACAAGCTCTACTTAGTTTTGAATTCTGCTGTTTTTACTGACTATATGATCTTAGAAAAAATATTTCATTTGTTATATTCTGCTTTTTCATGTGTAAAATCGAAATAATAATAAATCCCTACAATGCAGAGTATTATAAGAGTTAAATGGGTACTCTAAGTGTTTAGTAAACATTAAATTTTGCCATTATTCTTATGCTTTTCCAACTCCCCAGTGAAATATATAACATCATTTGAATTTTATGTTCAAGAAAGACAATTCATTTGTAGTGTCTTCCCTGGTTGATTTAAAAATAAATAAATAAAACAAGGAGCAAATTATAATAAAACCCTCTACCTATATAATAAGATAGTTTGAGAACAAAATAAACTGTTAATAAAAACCGTAAAATGATTAATTATATCATTTGTACAGCAAGCATTTGTAGATCACCTTCTGTGTGCCAGGCACTGCTCACAGTACTAGGGATGGAACAGTAACTGACAAGCCCCTGCTCTTATGACGTGCACTTTCTATAAAAGGATATAAACAATAAACAAGTAACATAAAGTATGTATTAAGTCATGTAGTGATAAGTGCTATAGAATAAATAAAACAAGAAAAGGAGAAGATCACATTGGCCTGAGAGCTCTAAATATGACAAACAAGGAAAATGTCTCTGATAAAACAACGTTTGAACAATAAGTTGGAAAAGGTGAAGGTGTTAGTGCGTCATGGTGGAGAGAACCCAATGCAAAGTTCTCAAGGGCATGAGGAAGTTGGTGTGGAGTGCACAAGAGGAAGGAGAAGAAAAGGAGGCACAGAATCACAAGAGCAGGTTGTTGTATAACTTAGAGATGGAGTTTTTACCCAAATAACATGGGAAGTAATTGGAGGCTATAGTGAGTGGCATTACTTGGTCCAATGTCTATTTTTAAATGATGATTACTAACTACTGGATTGGGAACTTACTTTCAGATAGGCAAGGAACAGAAGTAGGAAAAATAGGAGGCAATTGTAGTGATATAAGCAAGAGATGATATGGCATAGACAAGGATGAGAGGTAAGCATATTCCAGATGATTTTTTTATTATAACAATGGAATTTAATTTATCAAATTTGAGCTCATTTAACCTGTCTGATGGAACGTGCTTGGTGTATAAGAGTAAATAAACCATCGCTTATCATCAAAGCACTTTCTAGCTAGCAATAGACATGTAAATACCTTCTATAACACAAGGAGAAATGAAGTAAATCTAAATACAAGTGAATAATTATTTTGTGGAATAACTTGGATGTTTTAAGAAGGATGTAGCTTGTGAGTTGTACCTTGCAGAGTGCAGTGAATTTCTATGGGCATAAAATAAGCATTACATAATTCTAGTCTGAGAAAATAGTAAGAAGAATGCCCGGCATGGGGCAGCAGATCTAATCTCAGTTCATTTATTTTAGCTCTAACTGGCTGGCTAGTCGGCCTCATGCATGTCTGGTTGGGGGCCAACTAGAGATTTAGGCAGAATTTACACATAGATTCCAGAGCTTTTTCCAGGATCTCTTCTCATTTTCTCCTGCCCATTTGTGGTAAGTAGGATTCTAAGATGGCCTGCAATTTTCCTGTTCCCTGTACATGCCATGCGGAAACCCTCACCTTCAGTGTGGGCAAAACCTGTGAATGTGATGAGGTATTACTCCCATGATTTCCCATGATTATGTTTCATCATATGGCAAAAGGAAGATTATCTCAAGTGGGCCTTGCCTAATTGGATGAGCCCTTTAAAAACAGAATAAGTTTTACAGCTGGTCACAGAGTAAGAAGTCAGAGGCATGTTCCCTTGCCCATCAGAAAAAACAGCAAACAGCCATGTTGTGAACTACCTATGTGGCAAGCAGCTGTAGGCATCCTCTAGAATTTGAGAGTCATTTCTGGGCAACAATTGGCAAGAAAAGAGACATGTGTCATACAACCACAAAGAAATGAGTTCTGCCAACAACCAATGACCTTACAAGAGGCCCTGAGCCTCTTTGATGAGATGAGAATCACAGTGCCCACTGACTCCTTGATTTCAGTCTGGTGAAACTCTGAGCAAAGAACCGAGCTAGTCTATACTGGACTCCTGACCCATGGAAACAGATAATAAATGGACATTGTTTTAAATCACTAGGTTTATGGTAATTTGTTATAAAACAATAACTGATACACTCCAGTTTTCCTGAATTCTGTCCTCTGGTCCTTCAAACAAGCAAACCATCAGAATTTTAATTGTTTCCTAAAATACAGAAAGCAGTCTACCCTCAGGCTAAATAATATACAGAGAGAGAGAAAGAGAGAGCAAGCGAGGTGGGAAATATACTAGTTCCTTTCTTTTAAGTGACTCACTCCCGTCCAGGATCTACTTGCTTTTATTAACTTTCCAGTGCCTTCAGGTAGCTGTCATTTACATTTTGTCCAGAGTTTTAGTTGTTCCCTGTAGGTGGGTTGATCTAATATAAGCTACTTGATCATTCAAATTCTGAATGGTAGGATCAATATAATTTGCTGATACGTTAGAGGCAAGTATGATAAAGAGAAGTTAAAGATCAACTATTTTTCTTCTTTTTTTTTTTTTTACCTCTGCAAGCAGAAGGATGGAGTTTTCATTTACTGAAATGGGGAAGGCTATAAATATAATTAATTTCATTTATGAATTTAGGGTTCAGGAAAAAGTTCTGGGCTACAGATAGAAATCTGGGAGTTGTTTTTTAAAGGCATGAAGCTGAATTAACTCCTCAACAGATTAACTATAAGGGGTAAAGAGACTCAAAGACTGAGTCTTGGGGCAATTAAAAACTTAAAGATAAGGAGGAGAGATGAAACCAAAAGAGGAGGTTAAGAAGAAGCCAATGAGAGCAGAAAAAAAAAAAGAAAATGATGTCCTCTACGCCAATTGAAAAACGTGTTTCAGGGACAAAGGAATTGTTGCTTGTATTTAATGCTATGCCAGGTGAGATGACCACTGAGACATAACCACTGAATTTAGCAATGAGGAGATCTTTGTAACCTTGACAAGGGCAGTTTCAGCAGTGTTGTAAGAGAAAGCTTGATTAGGATGGATTGCAAATAGGAGGAGGGGAATTAGAGACAGCAAATTTAGATAACTCTAGAACAATTTTGCTGTAAAGGTAAACAGCAATGGAGCAGTAGCTTGAAGAAGCTTGAAGAATAGATGTTAAGAGCTATATTTTGCTGTTTGTTTTTAAGATAGGAGAATGTATAGTATGTCTGTATAGTGGTGGAGATTAAACAATAAAGACAGAACATTAACAATGCAAAAAATAGATGAGAGAATTATTGCTGAAGCACACAAGTAAAGGAGTTGGCCTCAGAATTAAGCAAAGATCATCCACGGAAACAAAAGTCAGGGCAAATTATGTAGGTCATAGGTGAGTAGTTCAATGTAGCAGTGGGAACCAAAGGTTTGAGGAGACGGGAGAAGGTACAAAATAGCCGTCTTAAGTGTGAAAGAGTGAATGGGCTGGAAATATCTAATTGTCTCTCTGAGCAGTACTGATGATCTACGGGAGGTTAGAGGGTCATGATTTTGAAGTGAGACCAGGCAGAATGGATTCAATAAATGCTAGGATTTTTTTAGTAGTGTACAAAACGCAAGATGAGGCAAGGAAGCTGAGGATGTGTGGAAGGGAGTGATAGTTGGAAGTGAATGTAAGTGATAAATGGAAATGAAATATAAGGTAGGTAAATGTAAAGTGACAGTGAAAAGATGATGAAATGAGCAAGAAAACAAGTAGGGAAAAAGATAGGTGGGTGGGTAGACAGGCAGATAGAAGAGTTTCTACTTTAGGACATACTTGCAAATGCTCATAATAAAAAGCTCTTGTTTTGTTTTGTTTTTTTAAGTGGTAAAATGGCTTCTAAGAACCAGTGTGATCAAAGACTGTTGGAGTTGGGTTTCTAGAAGAAGTGAGCTAGAGAGAAAGGAGACAGAGCTCAGAGAGTTGTGAAATAAATATTGAGAGGCTGGAGAGTATGGAGGGGTTTCAGGCATTGGTCGTGGTAGTGTCTAGGGTATAACTAAAAGGCTGAGCGACTAACGGGGTTTGGAAGAAAAGCTCGTTAGAGAAGAGTAAGCAAAGGAACCCAGAGGTCAGGCTATTTTAATGACCATTTATATGGATAATAAAAGTACAAAGAGTAGTATCAGAGAGTATGAAGTAAGCCAGTTTTTAAATTCCCCAAAGAATAAGGGGGTGTGACTAGACTCTGGTAGTATAGCCTGACAGGCTGATGGTGTTTAGAGGCGAAACCATTTGGAAGTAGCAGTGACAGCAAGGCAGACACAGGGTTTTGCTCACCCTACTGCTATCATTGCTCCCACTGCCCCCACCAACCTAGAGATACAAGGAGATTGTGAGAGGAAACAGCTTATAAGGGAAGCAATGTTCTCAGGGGTGTGCTAGATAGTAAGGGAGAAATTGTTTTACTAAGAATCTAAGTTAGTTGGTTACTGCACCCGAATGTTAAATTGGGCTCTCCACCTCCTGGTAGTGAAAGTTTCATAGAGAGAAATGATAGACTGTATGGTTTTAGTATCCAAAAAAAGAAGGCAAATAATTTCCTCAAAAGAGGCCAACATTTTCTGAACTTCGAAGAATTTCTCCAATAATCATGTTTATATCCCTTGCAACTGGAACAAAGTTTGAAATAGATTTGGAATGCAACATTTTTTTAAGCAAACTCATCTGACACAAAGGTTTATAATGGGCAATAACTTAAATGACACTGTCTAAAGATTAAAAAAAAAAAAAGCTTATCTTATACCCTAGAGTAAGGCATAGTTCTGAGGTTTCTATCATCATCTTAGTTTTGAATCTGAGATGATCTTTTCAAAAGTGAAGTTCATTATAAATCTAGCTTTAGCAGTTCTTTTTATACATAGTGTGCAGTATATTACAAGGCACTGACATAGTTAATAGTTTTTAGTATTCGCTATTATTCTTTCATTTTGAAGAAGAAACCTGCCATTTAAAAACATGCAAAGCTAATTAAAGCTTTTCCACTATTTCATTATCTGAATGTAGTTGCAAATTCTGACTTAAAACTCTTATCAGAGGGAGACTCAACATTCCTCCACGAACAGCAAATGAACATTCAATTAACACTTCAATAAAAGTGTATTTTAAATAAAAATATACTTTATTGTTAATCTCATTCTTTGCAAATGCTAATACCCAATTTTAAAATCCAAAGAGAGTCTCCTTCCTTTTATTCTTCAGGGAAAAGAAAAGGTTCTTTTTTTCTATTTACAGGGAAGACCCGAGTTTTCTGAAGTTGTCATGAAGTTAGAAGAGTGTCTCTGCAACATTGAGGTAAAAAGTTTAGCTTTTGAAATGTGTCCGTAAAAAAGCCCTGAATATCCAAGCCTGTCAGGGAATGTAGGTGAGATGGTACTTATGAAAAGTTAACTATGAGGACCCATAACTCCAACCATATTTACCCTATTCATGAAATTTTTAGGGTGGAGCAGAATTAGCTGTATCTATGGGGACAAAGGCAAAGTCACAGTGAATTTGGGCCCTTCCAACAAATAATAGGGCAGGCAAATGGACATAGTCATACTCAGCTTAAAAAATTGATAAGTAAATATTGGAAAGTATAACAAATACATTTAGAAGGTAATTGTTAAATCAATTTTTTATGCAAAAGTTTCTTCATACAGAGATATATAAGCTAAAATGTTAAGCCATTGTTCATTTACATTCAATGCGAAAAGAAAAATTATCAATAAAATATGTGCATAAATTAATTGGAAGGCATTGCTTTCACAGCACATATATGTTGCTTAACGTGATATATGTTGGTAATCAGGCTAATGGAACTTTCTTTCCATATTAAAGCTGTTTGCTTTAATTTTCTTTATAATTGCCTTAATTTTCCATACACCTGGTTAAGAGATAGCATTTCAAAATAGGCAAGGGAACTAAAACATGCACACTGATTCAAAAATAATATATTCTCAAATGCAAATAAGTGCTACTGGCAGAGGAAGACATGCATCACACGTAGAGGATCATGTATGCATCTGCATATGCAGGGGAGGAACAACAATAGAGAGAAATAGCATTAACCTGAGATTGCACAACTAAGTCTCTAAGTGGAACCATCCAAGAAAAGCAGGTTTTTTTCCCTTAAAAAAATAGTCTCAACAAAGAGTCATTGGACCTAGTTGCAGTTACAGCCTGCAGTGAGTGGCTCTGTCTCATGACTCTTTGCCGGAATTTCTAAAAAAAACTTTTGTATGGAAAGAAGCTTCAGTGTTTAGACCTAAGATCCTCTTTCCCTTCTCTTCTTCAGTCCTGGGACTTACAGAAAGTGGGGAGAAGTAGTCATATATTTGGTGGGGCTTCAGCAGGCCCTGTGAACAAAAGCATCTGTAGAAGCCTTGGGTGTTAAGAGACTCCTCCAAGGCTTGAATTTAAAATGTCCTCTCATTTAGAAACATAGGATTCGAGCAAGTTTGCTCCAAGCCTAATGGGATAGATCCATCTGGAGGTGGATTCCAGAAACAAGGACCATGATAGGATCTGCTAAACTAGCTTGTCTTATTGTAATATGTTGATCAAGCCTCTTATTTCTACTCTGTCCCCAGGGCAGAAGATGAATGGTCTATATGTTAAGAGAGTTTGCTGAACTGAGTTGTACCAATTAATGGACCAGAGTCAGCCTAAAGAGGCTAACTTGTGCAGTTCCATAATAAGACTTTATCCTCCCTACTCTTCAAGTTTTCAGTCAATGCCTTAGACCAAGGCCAAGAAGGAGCTACTCATCTCATGTGCAGATACAATAAAGTTAAGAGGGACAGAAAATATTTGAAAGCAGGACTCTAGACGATCTTGGAGAATGAAGTAATAGTACATGTCTAATAAGAATAATTTTAACAGGAATACATATAAATATAATGTCCTGCGTCAGAGCCAAAGAAAAAAATAATAAAAATATCAAATGGTGGAGACGTGGCTTAGGAGCATCATGAATGCTTGTGGATAAAAAGCTCATTGGGTGTTAGAATATAAAGTGACTCTCGCTGCAGAATAAAAGATATAATTATTCTTGTTCTGGAATAGCCGGGTGGTACCCAATTGTGTCCCTAAGCCTTTTAAAGGAATAATTAATACTGGGCTACACATTTTAGAAGAGAGAGATTTGACTGGTGAATAAGTTAAAAATCAGTTACATGAAAACCAGTCGAAGAAACTAATGATGATTATCACAGAAAAGAGAAAATTAGGATGAGTCCAGCAGCTGTTTTTAAACATCTGAAGAGCTATCATGTGACAAAGGGATTGGCCTGTTCAATATGGGAAAACACTTGCCAGGCATTAAAGCATTTTTCGTCTTATAAAATTGATGTATTCTTGGAAAAGTGTGTAAATTTATTTTACTTGAAGGGAATAATTTCATGTAAAGGGAATAATTTTAGCTATGACTTAAAGGAACTCTGCCATCAATCTTATTGCCATAGTGAAGAATGTGAAGAATCTTTTGATCATTGAATAATAACGTTCTAAATATATTTTATGAATCTGATTTGGGCCTACTGTGTTTTCAGAAAGATGAGTATAAATTAAACAGGCCAGCTCTCAGCACAGAACTGGGTCAAAAAAGTAAATTAAGCTAGCCAGATGTTGCCATTAGGTTTTCCCTGAAAGGAAAAGGCAGAAGCAAGCTGAAGTGAATAGAAATTAAAATATGGGAAACCTTAGAATAGAAAGTTAAATCCATATTTTATGTTATGCCTTCACACCTGTTGGAAGTATTAAACAATTGAAATTGCCCCTCCTTCACTCAGCTGATGTCTCCTGCATCAAGTAACAGCAGTGGATCTCTCTCACCATCTTCATCTTCTGATTGCCTGGTGAGTCGGGGAGGACCTGGCAGGAGTCATGTGGCAGCTTTAAGAAGTCGTTTCGAATTGGAATATGCTCTAAATGCAAGGTCCTATGCTGCCTTTTCCCAAAGGTGAGTGGTAATCTAAGCCAATCTCATAGTAAAGTCTTATTTCAGAATCTTATCAAGACAGTCAACTGATTACTATCAATAGGGGTTGACCACCTCTCTGAAGAACTTTGAAAGAGGAGTTTTCGGCCCATTTTTCTTATGACTAAAAATTAGAAATTTTATTCTCTGTTAGTCTAGGTCCTCTAGTTGCAACTAACAGGCATTAACCTAGCTTAAGTAAGAGATGTCTATTTTAGAGCAACAAAAGGGATGTATTAAAAGTATTCTGGGTTTTTTTTTAATGACATCCAAGGAAGAATTCTTGCATGAAAACCAGGAAACAGCTTTGAGGATCTGAGCAACAAAAGTTCAGGGTTCTGAGAATTACCATGTGACCCAGAAATTTCTCTCCTCCTCGAAATAGACCCTAAAATTAAAAATAGGTATTTAAATAAATACCTGCATTCAATTATTTATACAGCAATATGAATAATAGCCAAAAGGTGGAAACAACCCAAATGTCCATCAACTAATGAACAGATAAAGCTTGGGCTGTCATAACAAAATACGACATAGTAGGTACTTTAAGCAACAGAAATTTATTTCCACAGTCCGGAAGCTGGAAGTCCAAGATTAGTTTGCCAGCATGGTTGGGGTTCTGGTAGGGGTTCTCTTCCTGTTTTCTAGAAATCCACCTTTTCTCTGTGTTCTTATATGGCAGAGAGAGCTCTGGTGTCTCTTTATCTTTTTATAAGGCCACCAACTCTACTGGATCAGGGCTTTACACTTATAACTTCATTTAACCTTAATAGTCTCCTTAAAGGCCTTCTCTTCAATGCAGTCACATGGGAGGCTAAGGTTTCAACATATGAATTTGAGATGGGTCACACTCCAGTCCATAGCAATAGGTAAATCTATAAAAACAAAAAGCAGATGGGTGATTCCAGGGGATAGGGAGGAGGGAGGGAGAAACTGGGAGTGACTGCTTAATTGTCACCCAGTTTTATTTGGGGCTGATGAAAATATTTTGGAATTAGAAATGGTGATTGTAAAACTGTGAATGTACTAAATACCCCTGAATTGCTAGTTTTAAAATGGTTAATTCTATGTTCTGTGAACTTTACCTTGATGAAAAAAAGGAGCAAAAACAAAAAGATTAAGCAAAGAGGTAAGTCAGAAAAAGAGAAAAATTGGTCAGCATTCTTTCATAGCTAGCTCTGCCGTTTACATGCCCCAGTTCCCAATAGGTAGTCTCTTTGTCTCTCAGCTTAAATGTTAACTTTCAAGAAGAAATATATCTGTCATATAGTGCTATAATAATTTTGTATAATAAACCATCCCAGAATTCAGGGGTATACAATCATAAGCATTTATTTCTTGCTCACTTGTTCGTGGGCTCATTTTGGATGAGCTTGACTGTGAGCTACAGATTGTGTTCAGGTCTATTCCTTGCGTCTCTCACCCTCCTTGAATACCCACATGGAAGAATATACTATCGGAGGAATATTCCTCTCATAGACAAAGGCTAGTAATTCAAGAGGACAAGCCCGAATTTACATGCACATTTAAAGCCTTTGCTCAAGTTGTATCCTCTGACAATGTTCCATTGGCAAGTATCACAGCTAACTTCAACATCAATAGGAAGAAAAAATATACTTGATTTCTAGTGGGAAGAACTGCAAAGCCATATGGTGAAAGTCATGGGTAGCTGGAGTAAGAATGGGGTCATATTTCATTAATATAAACATGGCTCTCAGGAGCCCCTGTTCTAGATAGGGAGCAAAGAAGGCAGTCACTGTGAGCTTCGTAGGCACTCTATAGAGTGCATCCTTTCCAACCCTTGGAAGACCAGAAAAGTCTGATTTAAAATCTCTCTCCTTCCACATGAGCGCCAAAGCATTTGCACATGGCCCAGTTACACATACACATTCACACCCACACCTACATATACATACACACTTATACACTCCAGTATCAGAGTAAAGGTCTTAAGTGGGAAAAGATTATCTGGAGCTAGCAGGGGTTTTTATACAACCTACAAATTGCAATTGTTGCTTTTTTAGCTGTAGTTACTATATTCCTGATCTGACAAAAGAGTTGCAGCTGCAGCTATGAAGAGATGGTACTCTGATTCATGAAGTCTTTAATCTATGGAATGTCATGAAATTAAGTATCAGTAGTTTTGATTGATAACCACACAAACTGGACACCATTTTTATTGGATTTTAGTCTTTCACATAATTTGAAAAAGACCCGTAGGCCAAGATTACATTAGGTTTGGTCACATCACCATCTTATGGTTCAATCTGCTGTTCTTATTCTCTACTTGTGGCTTTTAAAGTTATTTCTCTGAACAGCCAGATTTTGATATTTCTAAAGCACAGTCTGTTTCACGGTTTGTCCACTTGAAACAGAGGTTAAGAGGATGAGCTGTGGAATCAGACAGATGTGAGGTTAAATCTTAGGGTTGTCATGTACTAGCTCAATGACCTTGGTCAAGTCATTTAAATCTCACATGTAAAATACTGGTAATAATACCAGCTCTTAGAGTTGTTATAAGGAGAGGTACTATTGTCATAGTAGTGGCACTACTTGATTGAAAGATGCCAGCAGAACCAAGCAAAAAATATAGTTCTAATAATGTAGGTAAGTCACAGAATTCACAATACATGGAAAGCTACACAGAATAGGAGGCACAGCAGTGGTCCCAGTTAGGCAAATGAGGGGTGGAGGGAACAGAGCTTCTCTGGCCTTCAAGAATCTAGAGATGTATACCACTACTAGTTTATTTTTTAAACAACTTCATGCTGAGTGAAAAAAAAAATCAGCTCTTTTGAACTCTTCCCTTTGATATTCTCATAAACAGTTTTATAGCCTTCTGGCCTTTCATGACTGTTATGGAACTCTGATAAGTGTTTGTCTGTCTGCTAGGTGCAAGTTTCTCTTAATAGCATGGCATTTCCTTGAGGATTTGCTTTAAGGGTGCATTCATGGTCAGTTTGTTAGTACCATTCTTCCAAGTAAGCTCAATCCTTGCACTACTTGAAATCAACTCTAGGAATAGGTAAAGCATTTAACTAAGTTTTAAAATGTGTCAAGATAGAAATTAGGTGTGTTCTATTCATTACTGTATCCTTAGTATCTAGCAGTATGATTGGCATACAGTCAGTAAGCAATATTGTTGAGCAGATAAGGAATAAAAAATTAGATAAATTGGCTCAATAAATGGTAATTATTATTCACTTGGTGTGTAATCAGTGAATGAGCCTTAACTCTTTTCTCTATTCTTTTCGTTTAAATAGCTGTCACTATTGAACATGCTGGGCACTATTTTAAACCTTTAAATAATCACCTAATTCAGCCTTAGGAAGTAGGTATTCCAATTTTTATAGATGAGGAATCTTAGTCTCAGAAAAGGCAAGCAACTTTCCCAAGTTAATGGAGAGTAAGTAGGCAAAGCTGGAATTCTCATTCAGGACTCTCCTGTACTTTCTGAGTTTCTCTGCATAGGAGGTGGCATGTTCCAGAAGCTTGATATGTTTCGCCAAAACTTGTATTTGCTGGACTTCCAGTTTCTCCTCAAAGTTAATCTGTGAATAAATTCAGCTATTTTTCCCAAGCCTGCCTTTTCAGCTTGTGTCTGTGAAGGCAGAGGAAGTGAGACCAGTGATCAATAGGTGCTTAAAGTCAAAGAGCCCAACGACATAAGAATTGATGGACTAAGTACAGCTGGGCCATGAGTTTAACAGCCTGTGAGACAGTGCTTCTCAACTTTGGCTGCACATTAGAATCATCTGGGAAGCTTTTCCAAGTACCAGTGCTCAGGACCAATTAAACCAAAATCCATGGGTTTGGCACCCAGGCATCGGAATGATTTAAGTTCCCCAGGTGATTCCAATATATAACCAAGTATTAGAAACATGCTGTAAGGGAATGGTACAATGCTAACCTTCTGGTCATTCTGTAAGAAGTGGGTACAGCTAATGGGAGAAATGGAAGAGGAAAGAGAAAGCCAAGGTGAAATGGCATCTGTGCTCAAAGGGGACTATTTTGATGACTTATTACCGCGTAGTCCCTGTCAAAAATCCTTGCAATGTACCAGTAACCTCTGATCTTTGGATTTTCTAGTTCATTCAAGTTACAGAGTTATAATGTAATTTTTATAGTATGGCATTATGATGCTGAAAAATCACTACAAGGTTTTTCCTATTGTCCCTACTAATGTATGGATGTGGGGACTCCTCAACAATGTCTTGAAAAATGATGCATTTACTTTTCAATTTTTGGTCATGAAGTTCACATCCGGTAAGCCTGAGTTTTGTAATGCTTGATTTGATGGGGTTTTTGGTTGTTTGTCTGTAGATTTGTTTCTAATTATCATTTTTCTTTATAAAATAAATTTAGAGGTGGAAAGTTCTGTCAGAGATTTTCTCCACAGAAAATAGGAATTCCCTAATTCCTACCAAACCCACAAATTGGTAAAACCTGAGATTGAGAAATGCACTCTTGAAGTTCTGCCTCTTTTAAAATATTTTGTGTCTCTAGATATATTTGGAAAACTAAGCATGTGGCAGTTGCTCCTCCCACAGGGTATGAAATCTCCCATCTTGTACATGGATTACATCATGTAAATTTAGAAATGACAAACTGATACACAACCTTTCAGATGTGAAAACCAATTAGTGTTTGTGTGGGGCTGGGCTCTAAGAATAGAATGATATGACCTAGTTAGCTGTCCGGGAGAAGAAAACCAGGGATCCAGAGTTTGAAACTGTAAAACAGATACATTTGGGATTAATTTTTCATACTACAAAAGGGTCCATCAAAGGTTTCTTTAAATAGAAAGCTTGCCTAGTGCACTTAGAATGGAATTCGTTTTATAAAAGTTGAATATAACTTATAAAATTTTAATTTATGCATAGTTTTTCTGGGTTACAGCAATTGTGTAAGGTGATAGCACCATGAAACTGATGTAACTAGGAGGAATGAAGAAGGGAGAGTAGCAAACGGACCATGTGTATTTGCTACAGTGGAGCAGATGCTCACCAGGTCACAGTGACCGTGTCTCCTCCTCATCACCCCAGGTCACACACTCCCCACTTTTATCTACCACCTCTCTTACACTCTTTTTTGTACTAAAACTTGCAAATTTTCCCTTTTCTTCCAATCTTTCAATCCTTTCTCCATCCCTAACTTCTTGTCAACTCACTACAATCAGCAATTTCAGCACCACATTCATGATCACTGTAAATGCTCACACATTGCTTCTCTTCTTTCCATGGGTCTTCTTGTCATTTCTACAATTCCATGGCTCCAACTCATACCACACACACACACACACACACACACACACACACACTCCACACACACACAGTTGAACCCCAGTTCATTTATTTATTCAGCCTTGGCCTCTCTGCTTCCTAGGTTTTGCAACATCTTTAACTTCTCTCCTGTTCCAGCTTCCTCATGCTTTAACCCACCTACTACCTTCATAATCTTTATTATGGAAATCTCCAATTATGTTATTTGCATTAAAATCTTCAATAATTCTCCAATGCCTCTAAAATTAAGTGAAATCATTGATTCAGGAGTCTAAAATCCTCAGTGATACACGTTTCCATCATATGATCCAGTGGTTCTAGGGAGTGATACTGTCACTCTCTCTCTTCATCCTAGACTTTTTGGAACTGTAGGAGGCTTTTTTTTTTTTCTGCATTCCCAAGGACTAAAGAGATGTTATTGCTATTTAGTGAGCTGGGACCAGAATGCTAAGGTTTCTTCAATGTTTTGGACAGTCTCAAAAAATAAAAAATTATCTTACACAAAATGTCAATAGCATTCCTAGAGAGGAAAACTATAGACAAATTAGAAGTTTTACTAGTTCCCATAAACACCCCATGTTTAACCTACCATCAACCTATCACTGGATCATAACAGTTTTTATTTATTTATTTATTTATTTTTTGAAAGAAAGAAAAAGAGAGGAAAGAAAGTGAGAGTGAAAGAAAGAAAAAAAAAAGAATGTATGAGAGAAAGAAAGAGGAAGAAAAAGAGGGAGAGAGAACAGGATTCTTATTCTACTGCCCAGGCTAGAATGCAGTCTTAAAATGGGTATTAAAAACCTCTATTATGCCAATAATTGTGTTTAACA
>CAUYLG010019829.1:0-65321 GCA_963573385.1 Cacajao melanocephalus
CTGTGACTGCTCTAGGCATTCCTCCTACTACAAACTACTATATGGTTATATGGAAGGATTCTATAAATCAGCACTAAATGCGTCAGTACAGCTCTGACTACAATACCTATATGATTATATACAAAGATTATATTGGACTAAGTATGCTAGATATGAGTATTAAGTATGATTATATAAGCTAGATATATGCAAGCAGTAAGTTATACTTCAGGCCTTAATTCTACAAACTAATATGTGATTATATATAAAGGATTATAGAAAGGAAATAGCTGAGTAATAACACTATAAGATATTCTTCAGGCACTAATTGTGCCTGGGTTCTGGACAGTTCTTCCTTGGTGCCCATGGGAGGTGTTACCCACAGCAAAGATAGTACAGAGTATGTCTGTCCACCCCACAGCTAGTTTCCCTATTGTTAATATTTTATACTCCTAGGTACATTAATCACACCATGGAAACATTATTAACTGAAGGTCATATTTTATTCAAATTTCCATGGCTTTTTAAAAATTAACCTAATGTCCTTTTCCTGTCCCAGGAATTACCCAGATCTACCCTGAGTTAATTGTCCTGCCTCACCTGGTCCCTGTCAGTTGTTACTGCCTTTGCTTGGTTTTATGATCTTGGGCATTTTGAGGAGTGCTGGTTGGTTTTGTGTAGAATGTTCCTCAGGTAGTATTGCTTTTCTCGTGGTTAGACTGGAGTTACACATTTCTCGAGAAATCCCATAGAGTAGCTGCATCTTTTAAGGACTTTTATCAAATGATTTTGGGGACTTAGTTTGGCATTCCTTAAGTTGAATGACTTCCCAACTAATGAAATTAAAAGTAGTATCAATGATAATATTAGTGATAGCAAAGAGATAGAACTTAATATACATCAGGCATTACTGAAGCACTTTGCATTGAATCTTCATGCGTTGGCTCTTTATGGGAATGAATATTATCCATGATTAGATAAACAGGTACTTCAGACAACTCACAAGAAGTCACACAGATTATGCATGTTGCTGAGATTCAATCTAAAATAGGATCTATTTCTAGAGTCCACATTTCTCGCGTTGCTATCCTGCTTCCAGAGTATGATGTAGGAGTAGCAGGAAAATAAAATAATTTATGAAAAACTATATTGATGAAGATGATTTCTTTCAGTGAATCTGGATATGCAGATTTTTTTATTGAGATGTTGGCTATTTGGTATTCAATAAGAACATGTGGTATTTCTTAGAAACTTGTAGGTGACTAAACTAATCTGAATTATTTCTCCACTTCTTTTTCTATTTGTTTGTCAGTCCTGTTGATAAAAGGGGTCATGAATCTCCAGCAATTGACCAGACATGGGATTTTCCAGATTTCAGAATTCCCTATAGCTGAGGGTTACTTGAATATCCTCCTCCCAATATGCAATCACAAATACATATAGTTTATTATTAAAAATCAATATACACGCCTATTTAAAAATAAAAATATGTGTCTCTTTTTATTACTTGGAAACAGAAATTCTAGATTAGCACATTTTTATCCCTATTTTGTTCACCCGGCATCATCTGGTGATCAGGACCTTTATCCTTCATTTTCAGTTATTTGTTTTGGAAACGACAGTGGAGTTAGTTTTATTTTTAAAGTTTACAGTGAACCTGAACTTGAGAATAAAGCTGGAGCATCTGGTCAGTGCAGATTGTAAGACTAATAGGATCCCTCTGTGAGGATGACCACTTAGGCACAGAAATGTGTCACTTGCTAAGGCAGAAAGTTGAGTTCCTGCTGAGTTACGAATTAGAGAACAGCGCAGCTTTCTTGCGTCATCGTTGGGAAGCCTGGGCCTCCATGAGGTTTATCGCTGGCGTTTCAGCCTTAAACAATGGCAACACTCACAGCAGAGCATTAAATATTGGTATGCCTTGAGTATAATATAAATGAAAATAACACTATAGCAAAACGATTTTCCGGAACTAAATGTCTACTAATTAACTCTGGAAAGTAAAATTGCATTATTCATACCTGTCATTTATTCTGAGGTGCTTTTTGCTACTAGCTTCGCTCTTGTATTCTCTGTGTCTTTCAAACAAATCTATAATATCAAATATGAAAAAAAAATACATCCTTTAAAATGACCCAGTCTTCTCATTTCCTCATATGGTCTGGCATTTGTTTGTGGAATCCCGTGTGTCTGTCTGATCCCCAATCTGGAAATTCACTGAAGGTGCCCTGTGATGTGGAGGTATATTTCTCTTGCTCTG
This sequence comes from Cacajao melanocephalus, assembly GCA_963573385.1. Classification (NCBI taxonomy): domain Eukaryota; kingdom Metazoa; phylum Chordata; class Mammalia; order Primates; family Pitheciidae; genus Cacajao; species Cacajao melanocephalus. The sequence continues at coordinate 2,240 of CAUYLG010019829.1, forward strand.
CTGCAGGGCAGTGGGGTCACTGGAATGCCTGTATCTCATTATCTTGCAGGTTATGGCAGACAGACCCCTTGAGCTGAGACACAAGACACTGTTGAATCTGAATCTTACATTCAAAATCAATCCTCTTTTATACCCAAATCAGGTTACTAGATCAGTGGGACTGTCAGGGATTTGACCAAATAAATATGACCCCACGATTGTAGCTGACCAATATCTTGAATAAAATTGCTGTTTTCGCAGTAAGTACTCTCTGAGGTCCAGTCTCGTAGTTTTCTAGGCAGTACCAAAAACAAAATTCTGAATTCCAACAGCACTAATAAATAATATGGACAATGCTATAAATGAGTTTGAAGATGTATACTCCTATAGTCTCCATGAAACAAGAGAGATGAGTTGGGGAGACAGTTCATTGCTGTGGTTACTTATAGTCTGAATTTCCAGAGTCCAGCATTTCATGCTGAGGCCACAAGAGGGAAAGAAAAACACAGCAGGCGTAATTCCACCTCATCTTAGCTTTTAGCTACATCTTTGAAATCATCTCATTTTTGTTTTAACCAAACAAAGCACTCTTGTATGAAAAGCAAATACAGTATTTCATGTACAGAACAGAATTTCCCCCAGAACACCGTAATTAAGCACAATTACACATCAGTTTAACAAGCACAGGCCGCTGCAGCAGCCATCTGCTAGTTTCTGGGTTTATGTTACTGATCATGATGCACAAGGACATAGTCACTGGAGGCTCCACATCTGTCCAGGTGCCAGGCTGTGCTGTGTTGTGCGGTTTTCAGTAATGCCAGGAGCATGTGCCACATCTACACCGTGTAGAAACCTTCTGACACTCCATCCGAAACCAGAATCCATAGATTCCCATTCATTTGCTACAAGCTTGTTTCCCAAAGATGATGAAAATAAATCAATTATTTTAGAGATTTCTGAGTGAAAGCCTTAGGGAAACAAAATGAGAATTAATCTAAGAGCAGGCACAATGTGATCGCTTGCACAAGAAACTGTTGCTTTAAGTCACTCTCTCTTCAGCCAGAAAATGGAAGCATGTACTGATTTTGGGGCCATTTTAGTCTGTTTGTTAGCACTTACCACGTGGAGTAGTTATGGTCGCCCTGGAACACTCATTATTTATTCTAGCTTGTGTTTAAATTTTTTAAGCCCTAAGCAGAATACAGATGGCAGTCAAATAGCACATGAGGAAAAAGTTAGACATACAAGCTAGACAACATTGCTTTTATATGAATAAACATACAGGAAGTTGTGTAAATATCTTACACAGGATAAGAGGTTTGGTCTGCTGTTTTGGGAGATAAGAGGTTAGCTGTCTAAAAGCTAAACGCTTACCACTATTTTTAAGAAATATTTCCTGAAGAGCTATAGCTAAGTGGTTTCTGCAGAATATTAATTGCAATCCAGTGGCAACCTGTATGGAATTTAAAGGTCCCTCTTATTTATGGAACGTCATCATAGTACATCAATTCTGCGATAACTTGAAGAATGTAAATGAACTCTTCATGGTAACAAAGACTACAGCAACCGAGTCTATTTCATATGTCAAACAGAAATTTTATTACCCTGTCTAGAATAAATTTGCACAACTATGGAAGCAGAACGTGGTGTGATTTAAACTCTTGGTAAATCATTCTCACTAAAGTTCAGGGATATTAGCTTATATAATCCAATAGTCATCTACTGAGATTTAGAGAAATTGCTCTTTGTATACATGACTATGAGTGAACATAATTTTAGAATTTAGTTTTATTCATTGCGTACCTTTATACAAAGAATTTTCATAAGTAGTTTTGGAGGGGAAGAGAAGGAACCTGATCAAGCTGTCATTCATGGAGTTCTCATCTACTTGTGGAGACAGGTCACAGCGAGCAAAGAACACACAGCAGTGTAGACTGAGCGAGTTCTGCACTAGCTGTCTAGTGTCCGTGCACAGCCCTGTCCTGCCTGACCTGCCATCATTACGAGAGACAGTGTTAACAGAGGATGTGACCGCAGCAGAATCTGAAGGGCCAGGGAACTCCCTGGTCGCGTTTCCATGTAGCCCCTGGGACACCCATGGTTGACGACATAGAAGAAAACAAGCAAGCCTGCTAACTGTGCTTCTGAAGGCACAATTATGTCTTATTCCTTTTTGCTTTGTTCTCAGCCCTTTTTGAAATTCAAGTGTATACCAAATACATTCTTATGTAGAAATTGGATGTTTAAAACTCCATCGTACATCCACTTACAGTGAGTCGAGATCACGCCACAGCCTGGGCAACAGAGCAAGGCTCCGTCTCAAATAAATAAATGCAACATGTAAATAAGTTCAAGAGAACTATTATACAACATGGTGACTGCAGTTAATAATAATGTATTATGTTCCTGAAAATTACTAAGAGTATAGGTATTCTCAAGAAAAAAATGAAAAAAGTATGTAAGGTAATGCATATATTAATTAGCTTCAGTTAGCCATTATGATAGGTGTACATATTTCAAACTAACATACTGTAGATGATCAGTATATACAATTTTTATTTGTCAATTAAAATATAAATGTGAATGAGAATAAAAATTATTAAATTGCAAAGTTGAATAAGAACAATGATTTTAAAAAGCATGTGTTGTGTGTTGACTCGTGGAATAGGTGCTGCAGATTTAACAGTCACCAGGATAGACCCTCCCAGGGCTTACAGTAAAGCACAAAAAATAAATATAATGCAGAGTGACAAGTCTTGCAGCAGAAAAGAGAGTGGTTTTCTAGACACGTAGGATACGGGCCATCCTGGAGCAAGTGCAGACTGCATTAGAATATCAACAGTGCATGGATTCAATGAGACAGCGGAGGAAAGAGTGGACTAAATGTTTACAGGAGGTGCGAAGGCTGAAGAGGGGAGACAACCTCAGGTACTAAAATCAATCGTAGTATGCCTGGATTGTGAAATCTCAGGAAAGATGTCACAAAATAAGTGCCAGGGGAAGACATCCTTAGGTAGGATCTGGACTAAGAATGAAGTTGTTCACCAGAGACCTTTGAAGCAAGGTAGGGTCATCCCTAGGATCAGAATTTGGGACATTATTTTGGCTGCAGCACAAGAAATGGGATGCAGCGTCGGGAGCAGTGAGATGATCCCAACAGCATCAATGATGGCAAACGAGGGTAGACAGGGAAGGGTGAGAACCTGAACAAGACGCAACATGGCATGTCTGGGAAGACAGCTAGAACAACAGACACCATTTCTGTATAATGTATTTTGGGGAAGAGGGAGACGTGTGACAGTATTTGTAATTGGACTATGTAAGCTCTTCGGAATGATCCTAAAACAATGTTTTCCTTAGGCCCCTTCATTATCAAATCTTATTTCTAGTTCAATAATTTGGAAGAGATTTTGAACAGCATTTTATTTATTATTATTATTATTATTATTATTATCATTATTTTGCTTTAGGGCCATCAGTATTTTAATTGATATTAAACCATATTATTTCTCTTCTTTTTTCTTCTTCTTCTTCTTCTTCTTCTTCTTCTTCTTTCTTCTTCTTCTTCTTTCTTCTTTCTTCTTCTTCTTCTTTCTTTTTTTTTTTTTAAATGGAGTCTTGCTTTGTCACTCATACCGGAGTGCTGTGTCACGATCTTGACTCACTGTAACGTCCACCTCCCTGGTTCGAGCAATTATCCTGCTTCAGCCTCCACAATAGCTGAGATTACAGGCATGCACCACCACACCCAGCTATTTTTTCTATTTTTAGTAGAAATAGGGTTTCACCATGTTAGCCAGGCTGGTCTCCAACTCATGACCTCAGGTGACCCTCCCACCTCAGCCTTCCAAAGTGCTGGGATTACAGGTATGAGCTGCCCCGTCTAGCCATAGTGTTTGTTTCTAAGAAAACATGTCAAAGTCATCTCTGATATCTTACGTTTCATTATACAGAGACCAGGCACGGTGGCTAACACCTGTAATCCCAGCACTTTGGGAGGCCGAGGCGGGCAGATCACGAGGTAAAGAGATCGAGACCATCCTGGCCAACATGGTGAAACCCCGTCTCTACTAAAAATACAACAATTAGCTGGGTGTGGTGGCACGCGCCTGTGGTCCCAGCTACTCAGGAGGCTGAGGCGGAAGAATTGTTTGAACCCAGGAGGTGGAGGTTGCAGTGAGCCAAGATTGCTCCACTGCACTGCAGCCTGGCGACAGAGCAAGACTCCGTCTTAAAAAAAAAAAAGAATAACCTTGGGAGGCTAAGGCGGGTGGATCACGAGGTCAAGAGATCAAGACCATCCTGATTATACAGAGAAGAAGGTTTGATACACATAGCGTATCAATGTTAACAGTATCTTACTCATTTTCTATTCTACCTGAAGGTGATAGGACCCTCAAATAAAATTCTAAAACCTGTGTGAATCTTCTCACCATAATTTGGAGGCAGTAGTGACACTCAGTGTGTAAGAGATCAAGAATGCAAAATATCACAAAATAATTCTCCCAAATGAAGCATCACTGGCATAATCATGAAACATGCTTACATTTCTTCCATAACTAATGAACAAAAGTTAGGTGAAATACACAAACCCCCTGATTTTGGACCGTGCTACTTTGATAGTTACTAATCAGTGCCTAATGCCTGATAAGGGATGTGTCCAACACAGGTTCTCCTGTGGCCAGCAGTAGCCATACATCACGATAAACAAATGCCAGTCTCTTTGGTGGGACCGGGGAACCACAGGACTCTCCTGACCCTGAGCATGGAAAGCAGAAAGACCCTCACCCTTATTTTATTTCTGAGACCCCTGCACAGTAGAGCTCTCTGCCTTAATTAATATAAAAATAGTATCCAAAAAGGCCATAATTTATTTTACTCTAAGGAGAAACTGTAAACTTCAGTATCACAGAGGCAGAATGAAACATTTACGGTTTGCTTAATCATAGCAATAATCATCTTTCCAGTGCGATATGGCAAGTACTTTCCGTGAATTTCATTCTTTAATTCTCATGGCCACAGTTTGAGGTAGGAAAGAGGAGGCTCACAATGTGAACACTGAGGCTAGATGAGACTAAATTGATCACAGTGGCCCAGCAAACACTGAGGATTCAAAACCGAATCTGGTGCCTGGACTCCTGACTGCAGTTGTGTCCTGTGCCAGGACCCTGGGTGCCCAGCTCAGCTTCCCAACAGAGAGCCCACATCAAGCAAGAGCTCTTTTTGTTATAAACCATGCAGGGTTCTGAATTAACTTTGTCAATATCAGTGACACATGCTCGTTCAAGGCATCCCAAGCATTAAATTTAAGCAAATCCATTCCCAGCCTTGTTCAACTCACATTCAACAACTTAAACTCTAAAAACTATCTTTAAGCAAAAGTGTTCTCTGTAGCTTTCTTTGGCTTGTTTTGCCTTAGGAACGTTTCACTTTCATAGACCTGACCCTGTAAGGATTATCTCTGTTTGGTAGCCTGAGGTGTAAAGCATACATTGAACCTCAACCAAACACCTGCATTTTGTGTGCCTGCTATTCTGTTTCGCAGAAAGTGGAGATATCCTATGTATTGAACGTCTTGATACTAGTGTGATAATGTATTTAAACTTCACTTGTTTGATATTCCCAGACACTGAGAGCTAAACTTTCTCCTCTAGAATGCAACATATCTTGCTTAACCTCTGAATGTTTCTATATCCCTCACAGCAGACCTTCAAACCATCCAGAAATTCAGTTCTGAGTCACTTCTACAAGCTTTCCAAAAACTGACAGCTTAATTAGAAAGTGGTTAGGTTATGAAAAAGATACTTGCACATACATGTTTATAGCATCAGAATTCACAATTGCAAAACTGTGAACTAACCCAAATGCCCATCAATGAGTGGATAAAGAAACTGTGGTATACGTCTACAATGGAATACTACTCAATCATAATAAGGAATGAGTTAATGGCATTCACAGCAACCTTTGTGGGATTGGAGACTATTATTCTAACTGAAGTAACTCAGGAATGGAAAACCAAACATTGTTCTCACTTATAAATGGGAGCTAAGCTATAAGGATGCAAAGGCAAAAGAATGATACAATGATACAGTAGACCTTGGGGACTCAGAGAAAGGGTGGGAAGGGGATGAGGGATAGAAGGCTACGCATTGGGTTCACATATACTGCTTGGGTGATGGGTGCACAAAAGTCTTACAGAGTATCACTAAAGAACTTATTCTTGTAACCAAATACCATCTGTTCCCCCAAAACCTATGTAAATTTTTTTTAAAAATAAAAGGTTACAAAAACGAAAACAAAAAGACAGAAATTGGAACTTGCTCTTGCCCCTGCAAGATAACAAAGTGCAAGCCCACAAACAGTTCTAAAAGTAAAACCAATGCATTTTTGGGATAGGTGTCTAGAGAAACCACCTTGAACTTCCTGGTACTCATTTTTCTCCTGCTTCTGCGCTTCCACTGCTGCAGAGGGATCTTTTAAACCTGTAATCACATGACACCAGGTCTCCTCCAAAGCTCTGCAAGGCCTTCTTCCTGCATCACTTGGCACCATCAGGAAGCCTGACAGGCAGGGCCTCCCTCACTCTCCATGCCACCTGTGTGCCTTTGCCTCTTACTGCCCTGCCAGGCACACTGGGATCACATCTCTTTCTCAAAGGACTGATTCCCGTCTTGCTTCAGGGCATTTTCTTCACTGCTTCTTCCTCTGTCCATCTCTCTGTGCCCTACTGTCTTGTCTTAAATTACTCATCATAAAATCACTTTCATTTTTGAGAGCCTGAGATGGCAGCATCACTTGAGCCCAGGAGTTGGAGGTTGCAGTGAGCTATGATCACATCACTGCACTCCAGCCTGGACAACAGTATGAGACCCTGTCTCAAAAATTAATTTTTGAAAATTTTTCTTCATAAAACATAAACCCTGTATTAGTCTGTTTTATATTCCTAATAAAGATATACCCAAGACTGGGCAATTTACAAAATATGAAGGTTTAATGGACTTACAGTTCCACGGGGCTGGGGAGGCCTCGCAATCATGGCAGAAGGCAAGGAGGAGCAAGTCATGTCTTACACGGATGGCAGCGGGCAAAGAGGCAGAACTTGTATATGGCAACTCCCCCTTATAAAAGCATCAGATCTCGTGAGACTTAATCATTATTATGAGAACAGCACAGGAAAAGACCTGCCCCCATGATCAATTACCTCCCACTCAATACCTCCCACAGCACATGGGAATTCAAAATGATAATTGGGTGGGGACACAGCCAAACCATATAAAGCCCCATGTGTACAAGGATTTTGTCTCATTTAGTCACTACGCCCATTACCTAGAAGATGGCATGACACACAGTGGCTCTCAAAAAAAGATCTTTTAAATGAATAAACAGATAACATATTTTAATGAAACATTCTGTGTAGTTAACAATTGAGGCAGATCAACGTTTAAAATATATTAGAGGTTTGGTGTATTTGGATGCATATTTTATTACAGTGGTGTTTTAATGAAAGATTGATTCTGAATATTTTGTTTTCCTCTGTAGACCAAATAGTTATTCATTCTGTTTCATAAATGACTGTTAACATTCATTTTAGGGAAAGAATATTCAAATAGATTCTATTTATTTAAATATTCACTGGGGAATGAAGAATCTTATTTGTATTGTTTATAGCAAAAAGCACATAGTTGAAAACAAAACTGGTATTTGCATTTTAGAAGTAGGAATTGCAGACAAAAGATCAGATGTATCCAGAAGATGCTCCAATTAATTGCAGCCTTTGTGTTGTCAGTATATCTGTATAGCCATGTTTATCCCTTAAAAGACAACAAAGTAAATACCTTTCTCTTCAGTTGAAATGACATTCTTTTTTTGGCTTTTGAAATTAAATATTAGATCAATTGAATATCCTTTTGAAACTGTTTACAAAAATAATGTGTAGTTCGGCATAAAAGAAGTCACATGTTCACTTTCTGAATTGTAGAGATAAAAATATTCCTTGTGTGTGTTTTTTTTAAGGGTTCATTTGCTTTTCCATTTTCAGAAATTGAAAAGGGAGGGTGTGGGGATCCTGGAATCCCTGCCTACGGGAAGAGGATGGGCAGCAGTTTCCTCCATGGAGATACACTCACCTTTGAATGCCCAGCAGCCTTTGAGTTGGTGGGGGAGAGAGTTATCACCTGTCAGCAGAACAATCAGTGGTCTGGCAACAAGCCCAGCTGTGTATGTGAGTATTGTGCCTTGACCTGGACTCTCTCCTGTCCTGCAAGAGCTTTGCAAGGGGGTAAAAGGAGAAAGACACAGACCAGCCATTTAGGGGCAGCAGCTCTCAGAATAGCTCCGGGTGCTTCCTTTACCAGAAACATGCAAGGACATCCTCAAACATCAACTTGCCTGCTTTCTTCATTTAATACAAACTAATTTATAATTTTATTACATGTACTAGATAAAACATACTTGAACGTTTCCTGCCAGAAAGGTCATCACATACACCATTGTTTCCATCAAAAGCTGTTGATGATCTTCTGTATCCGACATCAACAGAATCCTCAGTGAGTTAATAATGCTATGTAACACTTTAACGCAGTTGTTCACCAATGTGAGTATGGGTGGTGTTACTGGTTTGGAATTCAGTTGAAGAGCTGCACTCTTCCTCTTAAGAATACTATTTTAACTAGAAGAAAAGACTTCTCAGTCAGTTTTAAAGAAATAATTTTTTTATTTGTAAATAAATACAGCAATGGCTGAAGAGTGTGTATAAAACTATGTGGAATAAGAAGCAAAAATGTACTCTAGAGATAAATCCAACAGTTGCTCCCTCCAAAAAATGTTATATCTGTGTGTGTGTGTGTGTGTGTGTGTGTGTGTGTGTAATTTTGTGTACACATTCTTAAAAGTAAATTTTCCAAAATATGTTTATATTATCCAACTAGAACATGATCTGATGTTTTCAAGTTACTTATTTATTCATCTTCACCCTGTAACCAATAAAATTTTAAATAACTGGAGAAATGCACTTACAGAAAAATATAAAATATAAATTAAAAAGTTATCATAGAAGAGCAGGCTGCATTGTTCCTATGAGAGAGGCATATACTTTTTCATATTAATATTTGCTCTTCTGAAGGCAGAAAGTTATAAGTAGAAATTATACTTTGCACACATTTTTGGTCAACTTGAAAGGATCATTTCTGAACCAAGCTTGTGCTTGATTATGTATAGGTTCTGGTTGTGCTCTGTAAGATAATGAAATATTCGACTTACAAATTAGGAAAGGAGAAAACATTACAGTTCAGAATTACTAATATTAAAGTAGTTGGATCATCATAGCTGTTTGCAGGCATGCATTGCCTTTCTGGGTTCTTAGCCATCTGTTTCACCTGGCAGTTCTTTGGATATGTGCCAAAATGTTTGAAAATATATTTGCATCTTCACAGTTTCATGTTTCTTCAACTTTACGGCATCATCTGGGATTATTCTCTCACCAAATTATCCGGAGGAATATGGGAACAACATGAACTGTGTCTGGTTGATTATCTCGGAGCCAGGAAGTCGAATTCACCTCATTTTTAATGATTTTGATGTAGAGCCTCAGTTTGACTTTCTTGCGGTCAAGGATGATGGCATTTCTGACATAACTGTCCTGGGTACCTTTTCTGGCAATGAAGTGCCTTCCCAGCTGGCCAGCAGTGGGCATATAGTTCGCTTGGAATTTCAGTCTGACCATTCTACTACTGGCAGAGGGTTCAACATCACTTACACCAGTAAGTATGCCCACACAGTCAACACATCCAAGTTCCCATTTTACTTCCAGGTTCCTATTTTTATTACAAGGATGTGAAGTTGCATTTTAAGGCTAGTATTTCAGAGGTTTTATAATCATTATTAAAATGAGAGTAGCAAAATTATATAGTGTTCTACTGAAAACTTAAATACATCACTGTATTTATATTGGTGGCTTGGTTAGTCCTAAACTGAGGGACTGGATCTCCTCTCTCTTTCATCTCCTACATCTCTTTCTCTCTTGTTTTCCATTTATCCATCCATTCATTCATACATCTATCCATGTTTCCATCATTCCATCCATCCTTGCATCCATCCATCCATTATTCCATTATTCTTCCATACATTTATCCATCCATCCATCCATCCATCCATTTCATCTATCCATGCATCCATCCATCTATCCATCCATTCATCCATCATTCCATCCATCCTTGCATCCACCCATCTTGCGTCCATCCATCCATCCGTCCATCCAGTCTATCCATGCTTCCATCCATCTTCCCATCTATTCATCCATCCATCTATCCATGATTCCATCCATCCTTCTCTCCATTAATCCATCATTCATCCATCGTTCTATCCTTTTGTTCATCCATTTATCCATTATTTCATCCATCTATCCACCCACCCAGCCATCCATCCATTCGTCCATCCATATTATCCCATTTATCCATCCATCCATCCATCCTTCCGTCCTTCTATTCATTTTCCATCCATCCTTCCCTTCATCTAGCCAGCCATTCAGTCATCCTCCCTTCCTTCTATTCTTTCCATCTATACAACCATCCACCCACCCACTCACCCACCTATGGATGTTTCATGCAACAAAGCAGTATAGTAAAAACATCTGAGTCATTTGCTGTCAGGAGCCAAGGATTAAAGTACAGCACTTGTATGTAGTTAATGAAGTTTAATGACAGCTAACTTCTCTTTGTTTTAGTGCCTCATTTTAAAACCTATTTTATGTAAGAATATCTACTTAAATGGACTATACAGGGATAAAGTGAGAGAATATTAATATAAATAATACTACATTATGATGTGTTAACTGCCTCCTTGCTTAGGCACTGTACTTAGAATTTGACAGTAATTATTTCATTTAGTGTTACAGTAACTAGGGGATATAAAGTTAATAGTCTCTTGTTTTGTAAAGAAAGATAGCTAAGCTCAGAGCATCAGAGTCATCTGTCCAATGTCAGAGTCCTCTGACATAAAAAGAACAAAAATCAGGATTCTAATGAGAGAAATCCTGAACCCAAACACTTTCCACCACCCACCTTCTTATCAGTTCTCTCTTTTCCTAAGCTCACATGAAAAGTGCTTTTCAAACCCTAAGTTGCTGTATAAATGATAGTTGTATCTATTTATCTCTCTACTCTTTCTCACTAGACACTGATATCCTATTTCTTAATGTGTTGTCTGTCTACGAGTGATATTACTGAAATGTATATAATTATATACATTATATGAATGCTTTATATGTTCATTCTGTTTTTTCTTTTTTAATATATGTAATTAATACTCACATATTTTTATTCCATTTTTTTTCTTCTTTTCCTTTCAGCATTTGGTCAGAATGAGTGCCATGATCCTGGCATCCCTATAAATGGACGGCGTTTTGGTGACAGGTTTCTACTCGGGAGCTCGGTTTCTTTCCACTGTGACGATGGCTTCGTCAAGACCCAGGGATCCGAGTCCATCACCTGCATCCTGCAAGATGGGAACGTGGTCTGGAGCTCCACCGTGCCCCGCTGTGAAGGTGCAGTCCCTGCCACCACTCAGTCGTCTCCTTTGAAATCACAGTCTGTCTTCAAACACACACACAGAAACCAACCATATTAGCTTGCTAGGGCTGCCCTAACAAAATACCACATACAGTCGCCTAGACAACAGGAATGCACAGTCTCCCAGTTCTGGAGGCTGGAAGTCTGAGATCCAGATGTCATTGGCAGGGTGGGTTCCTTCTGGGGCTCTGAGGGAGGATCTGTCCCAGCATGGTCCTCCTGCTCCCTGCAGTTTTTGACAGTCTCTGGCATTCCATGGCTGGAGAAGCACCACCCTCATCTCTGCCTGCAGACTCGCAAGGAGCTCTCCCTGTGTGTGAGTCTGTCCCTGTGTCCAAATTCTCCTTGTTAAAAAGATGCAATCATTGGATTGAGGTCTCTCTATTCTAGTAGCACTTTATCCTAACTAAATTCATCTGCAAGGACCCTATCTTCAAATACAGTCCCCATCTGAGGCGCTGAAGATGAGGACTTCAATGTGTGAATTTTGAAGGGACACAATTCAACCTGTTTAACAGTGTTGCTTATGGTTAACTATTTTGTTGTTCTCATTACAGCTGACATAAATACCACCTAATTTTCTTCTTCATATTTCTGTTTTGGTTACTTATCTAATAAAAGTAGAGAGGAAAAATATTTTAAAGAAAAAGATGTTGCCTTTAATAATGACTCATTTTAAAAATGTTTACTTAGAGTATATGTTCACATTCCATATCAGAATCGTCAAAAGCAAAATAAACTAAGACAATCTTTTTTAAAAAAAAAAAAAAAAAGCTTACCTCCAGTGTATATCAAAGAAGTACAAATTTAAAAAGAAAAGTAAAATATCATTTTTGTCTATTTTGTTACCGTAGATGTAAACAGGTGAATAAAATGTATTATTGAGAAGGTTATATAGAAACTAGGATTTCCTAATCATGCTATTGAGGATATAAAAATCATGGTATTGTAGTGTAAATTCTTAGTAGGACTCTTAAAATGGTTCTTGTCTTTTGAGCCATAAATTATATTTTTGGATCAATATCATAAAGAAATAGTCAAGAAACTATACAAGTATTTCTCAAGAATGTTTTCTGCAAGACTATGTATAGCAGCGAAGAGCTGGAAATGATTAAATTTCAAATAGCAGTGGATTGGTTAAATTAGTCATGAAGAATAATGGGTATCAATACAAAGATCGTAAGATCAAAGAGTCTCAGGTATCCTTAGCATGTGAGAGACCAAAGTATACAGGTACATGTGTCATAAATACAGACATATCTCATGATACTAATTTTGTAAAACACTAAAGAAAAGACTGCACACCAAAATGTTAATTATGGTTATGGGTGATTTTTTCCCATTTAGCTTATTTTTATTTTCTTATTTGTCTTTATTCAACATATACTTATTTTTAATAAGTGAATAGAAAAAGAATATATATATTAAATATCACATAGAGTTGAGAATTACTCCCCTGTCTAAAATAACCTTGAAATGACATTCCCAGACCTATGATCTCTGTCAGACTCTAAGCAGAGCTGGGATCTAGATGTGGAGCATTAAACACCTCCTTGACAACCACAGCATGGTTGAGGGTGTGATGCTTCATCACCTCATCCTGCCCTGGCCCCACCTCCAAAGTTACTGACCATTACTAAAAGTAGGAACTTTTTTTGTTGTTGTTTGTTTGAGAAAGTGTCTGAGTCTGTTGCCCAGGTTGGAGTGCAGTGGTACAATCTCAGCTCAGTGCAGCCTCCACGTCCTGGGTTCAAGTGATTCTCCTGCCTCGGTCTCCTGAGTAGCTGGGATTACAGGTGCCTACCACCATGCCTGGCTAATTTTTGTATTTTTAGTAGAGAGGAAGTTTCACCGTGTTGGCCAGGCTGGTCTCGAACTGCTGACCTCAGAAGAGAAGTAAAACTTCTAACCACGTCCTATGTATTATGTCATCTGGTGACACTAAATATAAAGGAGGGTGTTCTGGTGTTCACCCTTTTCATACATTGCTAAAATAATTGGGTGGACTAGAGGCACCACTCATGGGTGAAATATTGATAAATAGAAGGGCAAGAAAACACTATTAATCACTGAAATTTCATTTGTATCTATTTCCACCACATATTTTAAATGTAGAGTTTTTATGTTTTATGCTGTGCAAAATGTTAATAAACGGGTAGGTTTTTATCTTTTTTAGGTAAGTCAATATGTACATATGTGGTGCTCAAACGTATGATGCTAATGACAGTGCACAGTTCATCATGGGTGCAAATCACGTTCTAGCCAAGCATATGGCTAGTGATTGGGAAACATGAATTTTCAGGAGGAAGACGTTTAAAGTGAACAGTATGCTCTCATCTCTGTTCTGTCCTCGCCACAAGTCTAGCTGTCCCTTATGTCCTTTACCGTAATGGGCTGATTGTAGATACGTTACAAGCTGCGGAGTGAGTCTGGACACAACACAAACAGGGTGAAGTTAAAGATAAAAGCTAGCTCTAGGTTGTTAACAAAGAAAACCCTCAGCAGAAAGGAAAAGTTAATAGGAAAAGATGTTAGAAGTCTGCCTGCACTGGGAAACCTAATCACTCAGCAGCTGAGCCTTAGAGAAGGAAGGGGGATGCTCTGATGGAGCAGGTGTGTCCCCGAATCACTGCCTCCACTAAAAACAAATAGAAAGCCAACTTTCAGATGTAAATGCATCTAGTAGGGGAAAAAATAAAATAGCAACGAAGTAGTGAGTAATACAACAAACTTTATGTAAGAAATGTTTAAAGAAGCCTACATCCCTTACAGAATTCTCATATTTATTGTTTTTCTCAAAATAATGTTTTCTAAATCAATTATATAATTGACCACAAAGTGAACTTTAACAAATTAAAATAAGTAATAGGTCACATGCCCTATAATATTCCAATTAAAGTGGAAATATATCATAAAAATAGAACCACAACCACAAACCAAATCTCTGTCAATCAAAAGTCCGCTATAATTATACATTAAAGAGAAACTCAAACCTTAATGCGTATACCACCTCTCTGGAAACCTTGCAGATAGTACTTTCTATTAGAAACAAGGTGAGATAACAAAACCTGGGTTTCAAGGAAAATATGTATCTTTAAGTTTTCTAATACAGAACAAAATGATAAAAAAAATTTAGTAAGTTTAAAAAATTAGAAAAAACAAAAATAAATTAGGATGGTATTAATAAAATTCAAGTGTTAGAAACAATTTAAAGTGAGAATGACTTCTTTGTTAATATCAATAAAATAGACAAACTGTTTATGATTCTTTCTAAAGAAACTGGGAAAGAAATATGTCATAGATATTTAGTAACATAAAAAAATATCACTATCACAAAAATAATGTAGCTTTATATAAACAGTGAAAAGCTCACAGTAGAGCAATTGCTTATTTAAAAACGTATGTTATTTATTTATTCTGGCAGAATTTCCTGGATGCCAGGCACATATTGAGTGTAAATTGTATGGCTTCTGGCCAAAAGGTTGTTCTTTGTTTTTTTGTTTGCTTCTATCAGGCTCATATTCCTCAATGCAGCTCAGTGGCATCATTAAAAACTCAAACTCTTTTTGGGAAAAATGACTATATGAAAACATCAAGTCTATAGCAGCAAGTCTTAAAGTCTGTAGGAAATGGGTGATTTTTAACACAATATAAAATACCAAAAATGACTCAAATAAAAAGTGTGAAATGTAAGTAAAATGCCATAGAAAATAATTGTAAAAAAGATTAAGGATTGAACACTGAAAAAGACACTAGTACCTTAGAGGGGCATGAGTGAGCTCTCTTTCAAGGACAGAGGACTTTAGTGTTGTGCACCAGCACAGATAATGGAAAAGACAGGCTGCCTCCTACATACCATTTTATCAAGTCAGCATTAATGTAACCCAAATCAGATTGTTCCATTAAAAACAAAGCCATAGGAAAAAAAAACACATATGTAATTAAGAAGGTTTGGGCTTTTTTTTTTTTCTCTTTTTTTAGAAATCCAGTATCAGGAAATTCATCACTGTAATTTAAATCATCAAAAAAAGAAACAAAGCAAAGAAGAAATTGCATTCTAAACACCTCATTGGTATATTTGCTTTTTTTGTTATCAGCTAAGTGAATGTGAACATCGTTGATGTTGTTCATCAAATACTTTTGGTCCCCATCAAGTGGAATGCCTTTTCTTGGACCCCTCATAGTTAAAGGAATCTTGTGATGGGTTCTGGTCAGTTAGTTATATGTGGAAGTGATGTACTCAACTTCTGGCTCAGTGTCTTTGATTGCCCTTGCAAGACGTTTTCCCATCAGCCATAGCAACTGAAGAATGGACCTGTGTATCCCAGCCCTAGACATGCCACATGTGTGAGAAATCTGCTTCCCATGGTAGCTACTACAATTGTGGGGCTGTTTGTTACCACAGTGTAATCTATTCCAAGCTGACTAATACAAACGAGATTTTTACTTACTATTTACTTAGTATCTACTTTCTGAGATTATTACTTACCATTTTAGTGTAAATTTTGCTCATCAGCAATATAATGATTAAAGTGTCTATTTCATCCGGATAAAGCAATTCCGGTTCTAACTTAACACTGTAAATTATAAAGTGATGGGTAAGGGTACAATAAAATAATTAATGTTAATATGTGACAAGCTAGACATATCCCAAGAAATATAAAAATACAAAATAAAACATTACTAAAGTTAAAGGAAACTTTTGGCTTGTATTTATATGGAAAATAAGACAAATAACTCCTTATGCAGATTTTAGAAATAGCTCAATTATCATAATTTTTTGAATTCTGCAAATGCTGTATGTCTTTCTTATAGTATCTTTGGATGCTTAAACATGACAAAATAAAAATCATATATTTAATATATTTAATTTTGCTTATGCTGTATTTTTAAAAGGGTTTGCTACGTCACTTTAAACAACAAATGAATTAAATTATATCTAATATATAGGTATATGGATATGTGATTCATAGACTCCAAATGTGAATTTAAGAACTTAACTAGAAAAATTAAAATATTAGTATAAGTTGGTTGTTTTAAAAATTATCACAAAAAATCAAGTGTTCTTCAGGAGCTCAAATTCATAGAAATTACCCTGATTTCATATTTTTAACTATAGAATAATGCATAGTTGTAAAAATCACAATTGCAGCTTATTTGGTAAAAAAAAAAAAAAAAAAAAAAAAAAACTATCAAAAAATGTGATGTATAAAGCAATCCCAGTGCTATCCATTATTAACATGTTTTTAATTTCCACTCCCCTGTTCACTGAATAAAATTTTCTTTCATTAAATGTATAATACGTAGAAAATTTTATATCCTGCTTTTCAAGTTTAATATTCTATTGCAAAGTTTTTCTCATATCAACAAAATTTCCAAATGTTACTTCAAATATATTTGCCACATTCCAATATACAGTCATTCATTTTCCATGATTTTTTTAACTTTTATTTTTTCTTATTTTGTTTCCTGATGTAAATTAAGATACCATTGGTAAATCCATACATTTCATTGTTTTCTAGCAGCAAAACATGGCTAAAATGATATGAACTTTATGCACTTTTATATTATACATATGGCCATTTAAAGAAGTATGTTTTCCAAAAGGATTTTTTTCAACTGGGAATTTTTTTCATGTACTTTATTTCATATCTATAAATTCACAAAGATGATTACTAATGGCAAATAATTTTAAGTGAGAATATATAAAATCTGAAAATAAATTGGGCCAGAGACATATTCTTATGATATGAAATATTGTGCTATTTAAAATTTCTTTAAATGATACAGGTATGCATAATCGCTTTCATGAGCATCAGTTATATACCCTTTCAAATGTTATTTCTCCTTTAAAATTATAAATCACTGTCACGTACCATTTCAAAAGGATCAATGCAATCTAATTCTGTACTCATCAAATTTGATTGATAGTTTTATTTTCTAACACTCACAAATAATATGTTGCATGTGGCTATTTATTTAATAAAGTGCACACAGTGGAAGTAAATACATACATATATATACACCTAAGTTTATTTCCACTTTGAGATTGAGGTCATTTTACATTTGCTTATCCATAGATATTTGTTAAATTTCAAATGCATGTAAGTTATGGATAACTAGGCATGTACCTCATAAATTGGTTGGCAATTAAATGAGATAATTCATTTAGCACAGAGAACTCACATATACCTTGCCATTACTAAAGAAAAAGAACTTTGAGTTATGGTAAGTACATGGAGGTAGCGTATATAGACCCTGCTTTCAATTAATGTGCAGTTTACTTGGCAATCAGATTTGCTTTGATACTTGAAAACATTGAATCCATGAACACAGAGGCAGATTCTTGCTTTTATTGAGGTATTTCTATGGCATGTCTTTGTTTCATTTAATCTAATAGATGTTGTGCATCTTGTTCTAGCTCCTTGTGGTGGACATCTGACAGCGTCCAGTGGAGTCATTTTGCCTCCTGGATGGCCAGGATATTATAAAGATTCTTTAAATTGTGAATGGATAATTGAAGCAAAACCAGGGCACTCTATCAAAATAACTTTTGATAGGTAAGCAAAAGAAATTAGTCTTTATTTGGACCTGATGACATGTGTCTCTTCCATATTTTTAGTAAATTGATCTTAAACCTTAAAAAGATGGCAGTTCTTTTTGGTTCCCACAAAGGAGTACACTTTACCAGAAACAGATACTTACTTGTAAGTTTTGTTCTTCAGTGGTGTCCTCTAAGCCCTTATCCACAGCTCTGCAGGTTGTTGGGGAAGTGCCAGTCCTGGAGGACCATTCCTGAGGTCCGGCCCTTGTATCTGACTCTGGATTTTGGACCTGCACTGGAATCAATTCTGCTTGGTATCTGATTGCACATGGCAGCTGCTCTGGGTCCCCAGTCCCTTAGGTGCCTTCTGTGGCAAAGAAAATGAGCTCTCCTGTTCTGGTGGTGGCTGTTGGTCACTCAAGGGCTGCTAGTGATGCTGAGTGGGCAGTGGGATGTGGACAGCAGATTAATCACCTACTAATCGCCTGTGAGTGATTCTATCACTAGAATGTTGTTAGGCTTAGCTATTTAATAATGCATATCATGACCTAAAAAATAAGCATGCTGGGCTGTATAGCTGTATAGGTGTTTGTTTATAAAAAAAAATAAGCATGCTGTTGAAATTCTGCATAAGAAATGTTTTCCTGTTTGTGTCAACACTGAAACCAAATTGATGCTTAAAAACTATAAAGCCTTTGGTTCATGAAGCATTTGTTACTTGCCTCTGATGGAATAATAATAATTCCTAATAGGATAACCACTCAGAACAAAAGAAAAAAAAAAGTTGACAAATCCAACCGTATTAGAGAGTGAATTACTGTATGTAATCAGTCATTTGAAAAATTATTAACTCTATAAGTATTCAGTTGATTACGTTTGGTTTCCTATTAATTTCTCCCCTTTCAGGTATTGGCAGGTGGAGCTGAGGCACACGCTGACTCCCAGCAGCACGTCAAATTTAAGTCATTTAGCGAAAGTAGGGATCCCGTATTCTTGTCTGGCCCAATTTATTAGCACTGTATTTTCTGTTGCCTGAAGGAAGATATTTGTTTGATTTTTCCCAATCTTGGTCATTCAATATTATTCCAGCGTGACATTTTGCTAAATTCCAATTGGAAGTCTCTAATAGTTCTAATATTTTTAGACATAGGTGATCTTCACCCTACACATAGTATACTGCTCTTAAAAGACGAATTGCATAAGGAAATGTTCATTTCCACCGTGATTGATCTGTTGACACCTTCATGAAGGAAGGGATTGTGCGTGCAAATTCTGACCTCAGTGCTGATGGTGTTACCATGCAGGGTGTGTTAGGTTGCATGACAGCAAAGAACATCCAGATGTTTGTATTTCCAAGGTCCTCCTGGAAATCTTCCAGTTGTTGAGATATGCACTTTGTCAGTCCTCACTATTACTAAAGAAACAGGATAGAAAAACTTCAGTGTGACTATATCAAAGGAAATTGTTTCCACGCTTATCCAGACTTCTTGAATTTGAACTCAAACAACTGAGAAATTAGTTTTTAGAAAAAGCTTTAGAATAGTATCATAAGACAAAGTTGGCACTAGCTGATCCCAAATGTGGCAGCTTGTGGCCCTATTCTGGTCCAGCCATGTGCTATACAAATGGTTCGAATTCCTCTTTATGGGAGAATGGGGTTCGGGGTACCACCTCGACTGGTTGCAGAAATGTGTAATCATGTGCATTTGCACTAATAGGGGTATATGTAATCTAATGTATGCAGGACACAGCCCTTGGTTTCCACATCA
The DNA here is from genome assembly GCA_963573385.1 of Cacajao melanocephalus. NCBI lineage: Eukaryota > Metazoa > Chordata > Mammalia > Primates > Pitheciidae > Cacajao > Cacajao melanocephalus. Next base: position 22,096 of record CAUYLG010019829.1, read on the forward strand.
TTTTCTCTTGCTACGTGCCATGATACTAAGATTGCTTCCTCTCTCACAAGTTTTCTCTCCCTTCATCAGCAACTTCCAGTGCAGAGCGTGGGGGCTAATGGCATAAGCTTCCGTTTGCTCCTTTGGCTCAATGTGACTGAGTGAGTCAGAGGCTTAAGATGCTTAAGCTGCTCCCTGAGAGCAAAGTCAGGCACTCAGAAACCAGATTAGCTCTGGGAGGATGAGATGGGCCCATTTAGAAAATTATCTCAGTGCCTGGAGTGGTACCTACATTGCATCAAAGGGAACCTAAGTGGCTGCAACTGTATATGTATAATCTCAGTCCAGATTCTCTGGAAACATAAGAAAACTTAAGCACTTTTTGGAAGCTGTTCTAACTTTTTGAAGTTATTAAAGTATCCCTTCATGTCTGAAATGGCAGTATACCCAGGGTTATTCTAATGCCTTGAAAGAGTTAATGCAATTTTAAAAGGCACAAGATTTTTTTTTTCGTGAAAGGTACTTAAACTGTCATCACACATTTTTAATGATCTTCTTCCTTTAAGAGACCATTTCACTCTAGTGCACCTATTTTAAGGTGTCTATAATTATGTTAAATAGGGAATGGTAACAAATAGTTTTAAAATGTATAGCTGAGTTTTTCCTATTTGAGAATCATCAGTCAATCAGTCTATTTATCTATCTGTACCTATCTATGAAAACTAATCTGGTTAGTACTTTTTTTTGTTTTTGTTTTAAGCTGAATAAAGACCTCCTCTTGAGCCTGTGATATAAGACAGAGTATTAGATAAGAGAAAGGAATTTAATCAGTGCTGTTTCATTAAGAAAAGAACGTTATCCTTATATGTGTCCTGAAGTTTTCAGAAGCATATGTAATCTCAACTGTTTTCTTTATACTGACATGCCCGGGTTTCTGCTTAAGGAATGAGGATGTCAGGAGCACTCTGTAAGCTGGCAGCTCTGCATGTGTTTTCTGATGGGATGCACATATTTGCAGATTTCAGACAGAAGTCAATTATGACACCCTTGAGGTCAGAGATGGGCCAACCAGTTCGTCCCCGCTGATCGGCGAATACCACGGCACCCAGGCTCCCCAGTTCCTCATCAGCACTGGGAACTTCATGTACCTGCTCTTCACCACTGACAACAGTCGCTCCAGCATTGGCTTTCTCATCCATTATGAGAGTGAGTTGCACCTTCCCTCGACAGCGCGGTGGGGCAGCATGGGCTGAAGAACTTAACATCTGGGTTCTTATTTTCAGCCTGCAGATGACTGTGCTGGTTTACTGATCCTGCTTGACTCTGGCAAAACCATATCATGCGATTGTAAGAACTTTGTCTGATTCATAAGAGAGTGTGTTGAAGACATTCTCTTTTAACTCTCAAAAATACATATCGATCATCTAGGATAAAGTAAAATAATAATGAAATGGGCAGGGCACAGTGGCTCATGTCTGTAATCTCAGCATTTTGGGAGGCCAGGATGGGTCATCCTGGCCAACATGGCATAACCCTGTCTCTACTAAAATACAAAAATTAGCTGGCCAACATGGCAAAACTCTGTCTCTACTAAAATAGAAAAAATTAGCCAGGTGTGGTGGCATGGGCCTGTAATCCCAGCTACTCAGGAGGCTGAGGCAAGAGAATTGCTTGAACCCAGGAGGTAGAGGTTGCAATGAGCCCAGATCACGCCACTGCACTCCAGCCTAGGTGACAGAGGAAGAGTCTGTCTCAAAAAAAGAAATAAAAAAGAAATTGGTTCATCTTATGCTTAAAGTAATAATATACTTCTATTATTAGAAAATAGACTTTCTGACCAAAAGTCTTATAGGACATATTACTAAAATTATAGTAACCTAGGCAATGGAGAAAGGGATCCTTGCTAGAAAATCAGGGTTAGGTGAATTTGTGGTACAGAATCTCAGAGTACAGATAGACATGCTTCACCAGGGGAGAGTCAGGTAATGAAGAGAGAAGAAGGAGTTCAAACCTGCTAAACCTTACCAAATTCCAAACAATTGTTAATAATCTTTCAGCAAGCATGAATAATACTTCAGAATAATTATTAAACATATTTTAAAACAATTGCCAAAATGTTATAATGGGATGTATTTTGCAAGACAGTTCAAACTTCCAAATGGGAAGTATTCCTTTCCTTTTTTGTTCCCTCAAGTCAAAGTTTTAGCTTCTGAAATGATGAGATTAAGAAATTGTATTATTTTATAATAAAATTTATGCACATATACTTCTGAAATCTAACTGATGGGAATCGAATACCTTTTTGACATTAGCCAATTAAAACACAACAAAGCAAAGCAGCTGTTACTCTTTTCTGTTTGAAAACAATTCCCTCAAAGAGAAGCATGGAAAAAGGGAGAGCGAGTGGCAATTTCCATTGGACCTGAAGAAATCAAGGCTTTATTTTGCCAAATTTTTATTGTGGTGCTTTTTCAGAACCTTATCTGAAAACAAGCACAATTAATTGTAAAGATGTTTTTAAAAATTACATATACCCACACATATGATTTTACAAATGAATGCATAGAATAAGATCTAATACGCTGGGCTTCAAATCTCCTTTTGTTCTTTTTCTTGGCCTTCCATTCCCCACATCACCCCGTTACTGTTGTTAACCTCTCCCTGAACCCTGCTGCAGTACATTTAAAGTAATAACCTGTTATGCACATTTCTCTGTTTTGCATACTCATATAATTATACACAAACCTGCATGTGCATGTATATCTTAAGGTTATCTATACTTTTACATAAAAATATATTTTGATAGCAGGAAAATTGCTTATCAGTGACTTGATGAATTTCAAATATAATTCAGTTATTACTCTTCACTTATACAAATATACAACATTTATTCCAAAGTAACATATTTTTAAATTCCAAGTAAAATTTAAGACCAGAAAATTTTACATTTTATTTCTTTCAAACGTCCATTCAAGTTGTCACTTTTCTTTGGAGTTACAACATGTATATACATTGCAATGATCTGAATGTGTAAAACTCCTGAGCACTGAGTTAGCCAAGCCTTGTATTTTGTCAACCTCACACCCTCCCCTCAACTTTTTGTACACCAGAATTTCTTGGCCCTTCAATATATAGTGCATGAAACTTCAGAGAATAATTATTTTCAGACATTGACAAATATTAGGACAGTTTTCCTTTCTTTTCATCTCTGTTTGTATAGCTGTAGATGACTTGGCTTTTTCTAGTTGCCTTTGAGGAAATATGTTCCAAAGCTATGTGAAGGGAGCAGCAACTGATTTCATTTGTTTATCTAATTAATTTAAATAAATGACTCCTTTTCATTTCTCTTTCTGAAAAATCAGAGAATGATAAAAATTCTGTTCGCAAATTTCTGTTTCGTTTGTCATCCTCACTAATATAGTATTATAACATTTTATTATTATAAAATATAGAATACACAGTATGTTATACCATAATATAACAATATATAAATAATGCTGACAACTATTTTTACAATCTTAAAAGAATGAGTAGCGTATGTTTTGGTATTCTTTTCATTTATCCTGTGTTTAAAAGTAGAGCGTGGGCTTCGTAAGGCATCCTTCCATTACCTGGAGTACCCCTCAGAGAGCAATGCTCTTTGCCATTTTTCTTTCTCTACATCTCTAAAAAGAAGAAAACTGTCAACAAGATGGTGCCTGTTTAGTAGAGTGATAATTGTGTGAGAATTGTGAAGTTCTGATCTGCTGAAGAGTCTAGCATTCCTTCTTCTTCCCACCTTATTGGAAATCTCAGGAGGTAGCTCCATAGCCACAGAAGTGAGCAGAGGCCTCACCTAGTGAGTAAAGACAGGAAATTGTCCAGTGTGGAACTTTCCAGCACTGTGACTTAAAAGACTCACTGATCTAAACACACATTCAGACTTGCGTATTGTGACCTTCTAGGGATTCTTCCAGAAGGCTCTCAAAGATTTGGCATGCATTCTTCTGACTTAAGGGAGACTGTGACCTCAGAGGAAAGTGATACTGAACCTTGACTTGTGGTCACTTCTTATTTATGTATCAGTTGCTATATATTTGAAGAAGAGACCTAAGGAAATGCACAGAAGTGAATGAGATGCAGGACATGCTTTTTGTTTTAAGCATATGAGGCAGGAAAGGCCTGGGATATTGTGAGCGCTTATTACCGGCGCTGCACCTAACAGTTACCTGAAGGGCTTTAAAATAAAACTGATGCCTGAGCGCCAGCTCAGATGGTGCAGTTGCTATTTCTGTAGGTGATGTAGAGATCTGAGTGCTTTCAGAGGCTGGTGACCCACTCAGAAGGTGTCCTCGTTTACCCGGTGCTGACGGGGCAGGTTTCCTCAAACATCGCAGTGTGCTAATACATCCTGGGGGGCTTAGTAAATTGTAGAGCCCCCCAAGCCCAGATTCCAAATACTGTGGCTTGGGGAGTTTGTGATCAAAATCAGAATCCTGAGCTATTAATCAGGTCCTCGAGGTGATTTTGAATGAGGTGAAGGCAGACACAGATCCCAGTCTCCAGGGAGAGAGAAGCCGCAGGCAGGCAGGAGGGAAGGGGCCAAGCCCAGCAGAGGTCATGGAGGAATAAAGGAACCAATGAACCCATCGATAAAAGCAGAGACAGAGAAAAAGAGGCAAACCTGGAAGAGACAAACACTCTTAACCCCTTCATCAACATAACCCTTCTACAAAGCAGGCTCTGAAGCCATGAATCAGCCACCAGAAAATGATTACAGTCACTCATCCAACACATTCTTAAAAAAACGCCTGTAATCCCAGCACTTTGGGAGGCTGAGGCAGGCAAATCACAAGGTCAAGAGATTGAGACCGTCCTGGCCAACATGGTGAAACCCCGTCTCTACTAAAAATACAAAAATTAACTGGGCATGGAGGCGTGTGCCCGTAGTCCCAGATTCTCAGGAGGCTGGGGCAGGAGAATTGCTTGAACCTGGAAGGCGGAGGTTGCAGTGAGCTGAGATCACACCACTGCACTCCAGCCTGGGTGGCAGAGTGATACTCTGTCTCAAAAAAAAAAGTTACCTGTGACCCAAGAAGAGTGATTTATATCAAACTCTTTATGCCTCTTAAAGATATTGTTTATCTCATTTGGGCTTCATCATAAATGTTTCACGTTGTAAACATTCCTTGCTTTGGGAAATTATGAATGACTCTTCTTCATGCCCAAAGAGGCCCATGGCAATGCACTCTACAGACAAAATGTGTTGCAGAAATTACAGCCACATGGACTGAGGCTGACTTATTTTTGCAGCTGTGCCACAAGGCAGTGTGAGCTACTGTAAACAGCATTCACTCCGGGAGGCCTTTCTGAATTGTGTGGCGGAAAGATTGAAGTCATTTTTTTTTTTTTTTTGAGGCTTTTCTAAAAGCGTACCTAGAATTGTAGTTCTGCTTCCTGCCCTCAGTCTCAGGAATCATCTCATACGTTAGTGTCCAGCGACAGTCTAGCCATTCTTTACGAGGAATGTGGCAGTTTCTATATATAATGGTGATTGCATTCTCACTCCAGAATAATCATCTGCTTTGTTTGTTGATCTTTGAATCACCACTTTAAAATAGGCATAATTTTGTAAGAAATTGCAAACCAAATGGAATTCTCAGGAGTATGGAGGTTTTCCATTTAATTTTAGAGCACTTCTTAAAAATGCTGTCAGAAGTATCTCGTTGATCATCTTTGAAGGCAGAAGAAAGATTGACCACATGTAAATGTACATATTCTACTATGCAATTCATATATGGTGTTATTAATGGAAGAAACATTGTGATCGATGCAGAAGTGTATCTAGTCGTTTGTATGTGCATGCACACCACACGGATTGGTTTGCAGATAATCAGTGACTTTTTCTATGATCAGAAGAGGAAAGGAAAGTGGCTGAGATACAATTGTAGTGGACGCAATACAAGGGTATATATAACACACATACATGCTAGTATGTACATGCTAATACGCACTTGCAAACGCATGCATGCATACACGACATGAGAAAGAGAGAGAGGGGAAAAGCAGGCAGAGGCTCAGGTTTGAATAACAGTAAATAATACAACATGACCTGTTTGCTTAATTTCTTGGCTCCCTACCTGCTTTATCAACTGTGACTTTTCAACCTCTATTTTAAAACCTTCTGGAGGCTGTGAGAAGTGACATCTCTAAGCTTGACATAAGAAATGTGCTCAGAAAATGTTCAGTCCTTCTTGGACTAGAACTTTTATAAAGACGGATGATTCAGATAAAGCCCTGCTCATATCAAATGTTCCTCAGTATAAGCTGCACATGGATTATTTTCAAAGTAATCAACTCCCTTTATTCATTAAGTAGCAAATGTATTCAGTCATTTGTTTTGCAAAGGCCAATTGAAAAAAAAAGTACTATATTTATATCAATTTGTGTCAAAAATTCATTGTTGCTTTAAAGTTCAAGTAAGAGTGAGTGGAAAAACTGACTCTGAATGTAGACTTCATTTCAGCAGAGTCCATTGGTTCGTGTTTCTTTTTGTGCTGTCAGGCAGGAGACAGGAAGGAAAAGAAGGTGCTCTAAACATTAATTGGAAGGACTTTGTCCTGCCTTTCCCACGAGCTAAATTGGCTACCTGGGTCCACAGACTGATCTTAGTTTATTATAAAGGTTTGTCCCATTGGAGAGAAATTACCTGCTATGAAATTCCATATGTTTCTTTTTTTTTTTTTTTTTTTTTTGACAGAGTCTTGCTCTGTCACCCAGGCTGGCATGCAATGATGCAGTCTTGACTCACCGCAGCCTCTGCCTCTTGGGTTCAAGTGATTTTCTGTCACCCTCCCTAGTACATGGGATTCCAGGCACCACCACACCTGGCTGATTTTTGTGTTTTTGGTAAAGACAGGGTTTCACCATGTTGGCCACACTGGTCCTGACCTCAGGTGATCCACTTGCCTCAGCCTCCCTCCCAGAGTGCTGAGATTACAGTGTGAACCACCGTGCCCAGCCATATTCCATATGTTATTTCCTAACATTTTCTTGTTCCATGATTCTTCTACATGGCTAGTTTCAGTTGAACTGGAAATCAAATATAGTGTGGTAATTCTGCCACCCAACAGTCCTCCCCTCCTCTACTCTCCTTTGAAACAATTTGTAATGCGGAAGAGAACAATGTCTGCACATTTCCAAACTCAGTATTGATGCCCATTATTTTTTTAAAAAAAGAATGAAAATATTATGGCATAATATCAGAACTAAGCCTCATTTGTGACCTTTAAAGTTTATTCAGTTGTAAATTTAAATAATTCAGCATTTAAAATTTATGTTTTTATTTCTACCACAATTTTTCTCTTTTCACTGTAAATTTTGTGTGGGAAAAGTTGTGTTTATGGTTTATAAATTTCATTATGAAAACTATTCATTGATATATAATTCTTACTTATTCTAAGATAATAATTCCTATTACTGTTTTGCTGCAGTTCATATACTGTTGTTTAGCGACCATAGAAATCCTTTTGAAGAAATGAAATTATTTGGTTTATTTTTCTCCCAGAAACCTAGAGATCAATGCATTTCTTCAGCAGAGCTTCTTCTTTTGAGGGAATTCTTGTCTTGATTTTGATCTTGATGCTAAGAGCTAGAGGTCATTATTCTTAGCAAACTAACACAGGAACAGAAAACCAAACGCCACATGTTCTCACTTATAAATGGGAGCTAAATGATGAAAACACTTGGATGCATAGAGGGGAGCAACACACACTGGGGCCTTTCAGAGGGTGGAGGGTGGGAGGAGGGAGAGGAGCAGAAAAAATAATTAATGGGTACTAGGCTTAATACTAGGGTGAGGAAATAATCTGTACAACAAACCCCCATGACACAAGTTTACCTATGTAATAAACCCACACATGTACCCCTAAACTTAAAAGTAAAAAAAAAAAAGTATTCACCCAACATTGCATACCCGTGTGTGTGTTCAGAGCCAGCGATGCATACATTCTGTGGGGGTGTCATGAAAGAAGTCATAAACAACACCTCTGAAAGTAAATTGTGTGTGTGTGTGTGTGTGCACGCACGCGTGCATGTGCACGGTGTGTATGTAGAGAGAGGGAGGAGCGGGGGTAGGTAATAGATTTTTATCCAAATCATATCCACGTTGCCTCTGGCCGAATGAAACCTCCTGCAGAGTTGGAAGGAGGCTTTGCCACCATGCTGCACAGCAGCCGGGACAGTTACATCCTATTGTTTAGGGTAATGAACATGTGTTAGTGTTTAGAACATTTGTTAGAATAATAGTTTAAGAAAAAATTACTGGGTCCTGGCCCACGGTATAGCACTCAAATTTTGGGAAAATAAATATATACGCAATGATCAGAAACAATATCCCAAAGATCACTTTTAGAGACTAAACCGTCTTGAAATTGAAAATATTTTAAGATTATTAATTCACAGTTCAGATATTAATTCTAATGTTCTGAACCTTACTGAGAGAATGACACAGCAATAACAAGGACTTTTTTATTTCTTTGCGTATGTAAATATTACAGTGATATTCTTTTCCCTATTCTTATTTTCCTGATCTCTTAAAATGTATGTTTTCCTAAAAAGAAAGAGAAGTGAGAAATGTGAGAAAATAAACTCTCATAATGAAGTGATCATAATTAGTTCATGCACATTAATTTTCCACATCTTTTAGCAAAGGGTAATAGTAACTATCTTGAAAATGGCTGACTTATTTAAATTTGAAAATTGCATGGATTTATGGAATGCAATCTTAGAAAAATAACACTAGTGCAGTTTTCAGTTGCATTACATGTGTATGTATTTGGGTCTAGGTATGCATATATTTGAAAGTTAAACTGCCAAAATCTAACTGGTGTGTGTGTGTGTGTGTGTGTGTGTGTGTGTGTGTGTAAATGAGGCAGGGAGAGGGGTGAAAACAGAAAACAGGAAAAGTCTTATACTTTATTTAGTGCAATTCATTGATTTTCTAAGAAAAAAAGTAAAATTCAGAAAAGTTAATTAATTATTCAAGGCTGTTCTATGTAGATAATATCTGGTAAACAGCTTAACAATACAAATCTCTCTTTTAAAATACAAGGTTAGATGTTTGAAGATGCATTGGTGTTTATGCCCATGGATCATTGGGTTCGCTTGTATAATTTTCAGGTCTTATGATTTCTGAGAGTATTTCATTGTTTATCGCACGTGCCTCTACTGTTTTCAATCAACCAGAGACACCCTCATCTGCTGCATTCATTCTCTGCATCCAGGTGTGACGCTAGAGTCAGACTCCTGCTTGGACCCGGGCATCCCTGTGAACGGCCATCGCCATGGCAGTGACTTTGGTATCAGGTCCACGGTGACGTTCAGCTGCGACCCCGGGTACACACTAAGTGATGATGAGCCCCTTGTCTGTGAGAGGAACCACCAGTGGAACCACGCCTTGCCCAGCTGTGATGGTAGGTGGAGCTCCAAGAGGCAATGTACCACGCAGACACGCAGAGACGGCACATACGTCTAGTTTGCTCAGTGGAGTGTGTATTTCAGGGGGTGGTACCATATGACCGGTGCGACTTCTCTCTGAAAAGTTCTATACCATGATCGTATCATTCCTGATCGCTTGAAGTTTACCTACCACCACGTATCCCCTAGATAGAAGAGCTGTCCTTCGACTTTATGCCCAAATGATCAGACTTACAGAGCTTAGTTCTGCACATGTGTTTTACAGACGGTATTTATTGAAACTACCATGTGGGGCACCATAGTCGCTGAACATAGCCTAGGATGTCAGACCTGATTTTCCTCTGACGTATGTCCAAGTGTCATGCTTCCTCTCAGTCTACGCTGAGTGCCTTGGTTCCCTTGCATTGAATCTCTAGCAGAGACTTCTGGGAGTTCTCATTCTGAGCACAGGAGCTGTCAGCAGATCTTCAGCGGCTTTTTGTGGTAACAGCCACTCCTCTTGCCCTACACAAATCTTCTTTTGGGAATCTCACAACAAATAACATTCCTGATTATTTTGTGTTATTGTATTGCTCAACTTTATACTATACAGTGTGTAGTTATAATAACAGGTAAATACATTGTTCGTAATCATTTGCCAAAAAAACAAACAAAAAAATTGGGGGTATTTTATCCTTGGCCATGAATATAACCCCATTATGACATTATTTCTATGGAAAACAGTGTTCCAAAAAACATTGTGTCTATGGAAAAAACCAAAAATATAATATTATGTGTGTCCTCAGTACTTTTCATGGACAAAGCCATTTCCTTTCAAACATGATACATGTGTTCATCAAATGCCTTGACTTCTTTAAAATGAGCACCCAAAATAACAGGGTTTATGGGATTAGCTGTTAGCTGCTAAGCTGCAGATCACTCAAAATCTTTGACCTTCGTCGCCAAAGCATGAACCCCACGGTAACTGGTACTGTGGCAGAGAGGCCACAAAGTGCAGGTGGACAGCACAGAGTGGCTGGAGCCCTCTCGGGAAGTGTAGGAAGTGTGGGAACCAGCGGCGACCAGTGGAAAGGTCGTGCTCTGGGCAGGAATAGGTGGCGGCCGAGTTCCGCATCTGTGGGCCACTCGGGCAGGCTCAGAAGGTGGTGCAGCCTGGCATGAGCTGCTGGCGGAGCAATGCAGGGTGATCCCCGCCCCCGCAGGTGCATGTGCTTTCTGTTCAGTTTCTGAATAGAGATCTGGAAGGGCTCTTTATTTTGTGCAGATGAGCTGAGGCATTTTTCTTTTCCTGCTATTGATTATAATTCCAATACATCAACTCCATTTGCCTAGGGAATATGGTGTAAGCAGCAAGGTAATTTAGGCATTGTATTGACATCATTTTGCCGCTTACCCATCTTAATTGAGCTAAGAATTACTATTGCAGCAGGAAAGACTAAGAATTTAGAGAACTGCAAAAATGTGCATTCTTAATTCCTCTTATATTTCACAACAGTAGCAGAAAGCGGCAGAAATTACCTAGTGCTTTTTTCCGCTCTCCTATATGAATCTGCAGCATGTACTATAGGTACCCAGCCCCACATTTCCCCACAGAGGAATTCTTAGGCCAACAGCTGCTTCTTATCCAAGCAGATGGAAGAGGTGAAAACTTGTGAACAGTAGGTATGCCTAAATTTTTCTGGAAAGACATGTCTCATCATTTTCATTTTCTTACATTAAACTTTAAGTAAACTCTAAAATAAATATTTAATAACAAATTCTAAAATAATATATTGCTTTTATAAATCTACAGAGAACCATCATATAAGTGAATTTGCCTACGAATATACCGTAATTAATAGTAAGCTGTTATAAAAAGTCCCTTGAAAGTCAGTAACAGGGTATACTCCTTGGTTTTAGTAACATTGCTCAGAAGATCCTAACAGATGCAAAGTATATGAAAATGATATGAATTATAAATATTATAAATAGAAGATAGTTGACTACTAGCAATAATTAATTCACTGGATGGCTTCATTCAGGATAAATATGTCCATCGAGTTCTACATAGGCTATAACTTATTAGAAATGTAATAAAAACATATAAGGTAAAAAAAATTATTCAGGAATAATATATCTAACAAAAAATGTTAAGGCATATATGCATACATACATATGCACATATGTATACATGTATACATATGCATTCATAGATATATACATACATGCATACATATGTATATGCCTTTATATTTCTATTTCTATATTTAATCGTAAACATATGAATTTTACAATTAAATGTATATGTTTACGATTAAATACAGAAATAGAAATGCAACAGCATCGGTATTCTTTTGTATTCAGTTATGAACTTCATATACATATGCATTTCATATGAAATACATATGAAGAATACTTTGAAAATGCATACTGTGTTTTAGAAGAACAAAATTTAAATGTACAAATTTTCTACAAATTAAGTTTTAAATTCAATAAAATCTAAAATTGGGATTTTAATAGCATTTTCAAATATTTAAAAATTAATCTGGAAGAGAAATGCTGCAAATGAATAAGAAATATATTGTTAAGGATAGTAAGGAAGGACTGTCCCATGTTATATCAAAGTATATGAAAAACTAATGATAAACAGAACAATATGCAGTTGCTACAGAAATACAGTAATATATTCTATACCATAGGGATTCTAGTAACAGATCTTTGTCTGTACAGGAACTGAATTTGTAAAAAAATTATTCCATATTGGAGAAAAGGGATATCCTATTAACACATAGTGTTGGACAAATTGGGTACCTGATTTGATTTTAAAATGTTTAAAAATGTAAACAAAATAAGTTACACTTTGATTAAAGGTATACACATAAAGATTCAAAACTTAAAGTTATGTGAAAATGCAGGATATGTCTCAGACAACCTTTTTTCCAAGATGTCTATATATTTATTTGTTTGTACAGCATAAGTGTGTAGCTCAATGCATTTCCCAAAGTAAATATGTCCCTGTCAGGTCAAGACCATATAGCTCACTAAATGAACATTTACTGGACTCCACACTTCCCTTTCACAGCCTCTCCCAGTCCCTGCCTCCCAAGGTTGAACCTTAGTTGTCTGGTACTAGTGGTGATATAAATAAGTAAAATTATCAGTGAAGGTACTGTTTGTCCAGCTCCTTTCCTCCAACCTTAAGTTTGTGGGGTCCATGCATATTATGGCACTTAGCTGTGTTTCGCTCCTTCTCATCATCTGATTTTATTGCATAAACATACCAACATTTAATTTTTATTTTGTTGTACTATTTGCTGACTTTTCAGTTGTTCCAAGCACATTTTTGTATATTTCTTGGACATTGATATATCATCTTTTATAAAGCATCTGTTTCTTTGCTTGCATTTCTATTGGGTTGCATGCTTTTATCTTACTGAATTTTAGGTGTTGCGTGTATATTTAGATACAGTTACTTTGATCTATGCATTGTAAATCTTTTCTCTTATTCTGGAGTTGTTCTCTTATTGGTATCTTTTTGATGAATAGAAGGTTTCGAATTTAAAATAGTCTCGTGTTTCACTGTTTTCATTTGTGAATGAGGCTTTCCATGTAGTGTTTAAGAAGACTTGCCTACTCTCAGAGTAATGAAGATATTGTATTGTTTTCTGGTAAAAACTTTAAAATTTATAACAGCTTTATTGAGGTATAACTGAAATGCAGTAAATTGCATATGTTTAATGTCAACAATTTGATATAATTTGTGATATACACACACACACACACACACACACCCCTGTGTAACCATCACCATGATCAATAACTTCTTAATCACCCCTAAAAGTAAAGACTTAATGTTTATCTTTTTAATCTATAACTTCAAGTCATCTAAAAATGTTTAGTAAGGAGTGATGTAGTATCCTGATCCATTTTTTCCCAATGTGGCTATCCAGATGAACTGGTGTCACTGATTGTTGAGATCCTATTTCTCTCCTCAATGCTCTGCTGACCCTGTCACGGGACAAGTGACCATACCTGTGAGAGTCATGTTTTCTTTGTCACTGGTTTTGCTTTCTGAGAAATTTTAGTTTTTAAATCTTGGAAAAACTAAAGAAATTCAGAAAGAGTAAATGAAAAAACGTTGACCATTTTTGCTATATGCAAACTAAAAATTATTCTATTAAAAAAATGTAAAAAGGTAAAAAAAAAATACCAAAAATAGTTGCATTCACCATGTAATATACACATGAAATAATCATATTCTGCAATTGAAAGAGAGACGAAAACACAAATAAGCCAAAAGATCTATGAGAGAAAGAGCTATGCAGATACATTTTATATCTATCTATATAAATATATATAATGCTAATGTACATTTAAATATAGATATAATATCATGCTAATACATTTTATATCTATATAAATATATATAATGCTTATATACATTTATATATATATCATGCTAATGTTAGCATGATATATATCTATGTTTAAATGTATATTAGCATTATATATATTTATATAGATAGATATAAAATGTATCTGCATAGCTGTTTTTCTATATTTATATAGATATAAAATGTATCTGCATAGCTATATTTTTATCATTAGTATTATATATATCTGTATTTAAATGTATATTATTAATGATAAATATATATTGCTAATGATAAATATATATTTATCCTTAGCATTTCAATATCTATAGTTATTAGTTATTGCAATAACCCTAATCCAATAAACTTTAAAAGATATCCAGTGCTGATTAGGAATCAGGAAAATGAAAATAAATCATGATAACTTCCCTTTCCTGCTAGGTGTGCAAAAAAAGTAAAAGGATCAAAAATATTGAATATTATTGAGGGATTAGGGAGCTGCATATTTTTTACACACTATTAGGAAGATAAGATGATACACCCTTTTTAGAATAAAATATGAGGTAATAGAACAATGCATGTTGTGTATATGCATATACTGCATAGACACATGTAACTGAAGGTGCACGCAGTGTTGAATGGAAGTTGACTGAAAATAGGCATTCTAAAATTGTGACTCTCATGCTCTCCTCTTTGGAGATAACTAGGCTGCAGCGTTGCTGCAGTGAGACTTTTGATTTTTCACTCTACATTTTCTGATAGTATTTGCCGTTTTATTTCTGTAATTAGAACTCTAGTAATGAAAAATAAACAAACTACATTCGTCTGTATAACTCCTAGTGTCAGAAAGATGCTAACTACTGCTTGATTATAATTTTGTAAAACTCAAGGGTGTCATATAGACTACGCAAATATTTGTCATATTTTTGTATTCTATTTTAAAAATAATTGCAATCAGAATGAAAACCCTTAAAATATTTAAGTTTTCTTCATGTGTAACTGAGTTTGAATCAGTGTGATATTTTATTAAATTACCTTACATTTTCAATAGAATAAGTTAATCATATCAGTAATTTTTCTTGAATGTTTACATGACGTGCAAACACATATGACTTTCTTGTATGATATTGTGCATTTTTAATAATTTCTTTTTGGACTATAGACGAAAATAGAATTTTAAAATGGGATGTGTGTGTAAGCTGCTGTCTTTTTGATTTTTATGTGGGGTAAGTCTGTTGAACAAGTACCCACATAGGGGTTGCCAATTTGTTTTACTTGCAGACTTTTTAATCATAGCTGTAAAGATTGAGAAGTTGTAGTACTCAGATTGCAAGGTGATGAGTGAAGACACCTTGTTCATCTTAGGACAGTAATTGATGATCCTGGGCTCTTAATCTGGTATTGAAAACTGAGGTACCCAAGTGAGACACTTTACCTGACTCATTTGAGATACATAATTTTGATTGTGTGTGTGTGTGTGCGTGTGTGTGTGTGTGCACGCGCGTAAGTGTGTCAGTCTCGCTCTGTCACCCAGGCTGGAGGGAAGTGGCACGATCTCTGTTCACTGCAACCTCCGCCTCCTGGGTTCAACCAATTCTCCTGCCTCAGCCTCCTGAGAAGCTGGGACTACAGACATGCGCCACTATGCCCAGCTAAATTTTTTTGTATTTTTAGTAGCGATGGGGTTTTACCATGTTAGCCAGCATAGTCTCGATCTCCTGACCTCGTGATCTGCCTGCCTCTGACTCCCAAAGTGCTGGGATTACAGGCATGAGCCATCATACCCGGCTGTAATTTTGATTTTAAGTGAGGTTTTCTGAAAAGAAAACAACATGCTCATGTACCTGTGCATTTAAATACGATCCACAAATTCCTCATTGAGCAATGATAACTTACTTTTTAAAATATTTTGGTATCTAACCAATACGATTTTCTTTTTTGCTTTTTTTTTTCATTGTACTTTATGTTCAGGGATACATGTGCAGAACATGCAGGTTTGTTACATAGGTATACATTTGCTGTGGTGGTTTGCTGCACCCATCAACCCATCATCTGCATTAGGTATTTCTCCTAATGCTATTCCCCCCTAGCCCACCACCCCGCAACAGGCCCCAGTGTGTGATGTTACTTTCCCTTGTCCATGCAGTCTCATTGATCAACTCCCACTTATAAGTGAGAACATGTGGTGTTTGGTTTTCTGTTCCTGTGTTAGTTTGCTGAGAATGATGTATTCCAGCTTCCTCTATGTCCCTTCAAAGAATATGAAATCATGCATTTTTTATGGCTGCATAGTATTCCATGGTATATATGTGCCACATTTTCTTTATCCAGTCTTTCATTGATGGGTATTTGGGTTGGTTCCAAGTCTTTGCTATTGTGAATAGTGCTGAAGTAAACATAGGTCTGCATGTGTCTTTATAGTAGAATGATTTATAATCTTTTGGTTATATACTCAGTAATAGGATTGCTGGATCAAGTGGTATTTCTATTTCTAGATCCTTGAGGAATTGCCACACTGTCTTCCACAATGATTGAACTAATTTATACTTCCACCAACAGTGTAAAAGCGTTTGTATTTCTTTACATCCTTTCCAGCATCTGTTGTTTTCTGACATTTTAGTGATCGCCATTCTAAATGGTGTGAGCTGGTGTCTCATTGTGGTTTTGATTTGCATTTTCTAATGACCAGTGATGATGAGCTTTGTTTAATGTTTGTTGGCCACATAAATGTCTTCTTTTGAGAAATGTCTGCTCAGATCCCTTGCCCACTTTTTGATGGAGTTGTTTGTTTTTTTTCTTGTAAATTTGTTTAGTTCCTTATAGATTCTGGGTATTGGCCCTTTGTCAGACGGATAGATTGCAAAAGTTTTCTCCCATTCTGTAGGTTGCCTGTTCATTCTGCTGATAAGTGTCTTTTGCTGTGCAGAAGCTATTTAGTTTAATTAGATCACATTTGTCAATTTTGGCTTTTGCTGCCATTGCTTTTGGTGGTTTAGTCATTAAGTCTTTGCCCAGATCTGTGTCCTTAATTTTATTGCCTGTGTTTTGTTCTAGGATTTTTATGGTTTTTGATTTTACCTTTAGGTCTTTAATCCATCTTCAGTTAATTTTTGTGTAAGGTATAAGGAAGAGGTACAGTTTCAGCTTTCTGCACATAGCTAGCCAGTTTTTCCAACACCATTTATTAAATAGGGAGTCCTTTTTCCCATTGCTTGTTTTTGTCAGGATTGTAAAAGATGAGATGGTTGTGGATGTACGGTGTTATTTCTGAGGCCTCTGTTCTGTTCCATTGGTCTATATATCTGTTTTGGTATCAGTACCATACTGTTTTGGTTACTGTAGCCTTGCAGTATTGTTTGAAGTCAGGTAGCATGATACCTCCAGCTTTGTTCTTTTTGCTTAGGATTGTCTTGGCTATATTGGCTCTCTTTTGGTTCCATATGAAGTTTAAGGTGGCTTTTTCCAGTTCTGTGAAGAAGGTCGTTGGTAGCTTGATGGGGATAGCATTGAATCTATAAATTACCTTGGGCAGTATGGCCATTTTCATGATATTGATTCTTCCTATCCATGAGCATTAAGTGTTTTTCCGTTTGTTTGTGTCCTCTCTTATTTCCTTGACAGTGGTTTGTAGATCTCCTTGAAGAGTTCCTTCATATCTCTTGTAAGTTGTATTCCTATGTATTTTATTCTCTTTGTAGCAGTTGTGAATGAGAGTTTGCTGATGATTTGGCTCTCTGTTTGTCTGTTATTGGTGTGTAGGAATGCTTGTGATTTTTGCACATCAATTTTGTATCCTGAGACTTTGCCGAAGTTGCTTATCAGTTTAAGGAGATTTGAGGCTGAGAAGATGAGGTTTTCTAAATATACAATCAGGTCATCTGCAAACAGAGACAATTTGACTTCATCTGTTCCTATTTGAATACCCTTTATGTCTTTGTCTTGCCTGATTGCCCTGGCCTAATACTGCGTTGAATAGGAGTGATGAGAGAGGGCATCCTTGTCTTGTGCTGGTTTTCAGAGGTAGTACTTCCAGATTTTGCCCATTCAGTACGATATTGGCTGTGGGTTTGTAATGAATAGCTCTTATTATTTTGAGATACGTTCCATTAATACCCAGTTTATGGAGGGTTTATTGCATGAAGTGGTGTTGAATTTTATCGAAGGTCTTTCTGCATCTATTGAGGTAATCGTGGTTTTTGTCATTGGTTCTGTTTATGTGATGGATTACATTTATTGATTCGCATATATTGAACCAGCCCTGCATCCCAGGGATGAAGGAAACCTGATTGTGGTGGACAAGCTTTTTGATGTGCTGCTGGATTTGGTTTGCCAGTATTTTACTGAGGATTTTCATATCAGTGTTTATCAGGGATAGTGGCCTGACATTTTTTTTTTGTTGTTACATCTGTGCCAAGTTTTGATAGCAAGATGATGCTGTCCTCATAAAATGAATTAGGGAGGATTCCCTCTTTTTCTCTTGTTTGGAGTAGTTTCAGAAAGGAATGATACCAGCTCCTCTTTGTACCTCTGGTAGAATACGGCTGTGAATCCATTTGATTATGGACTTTTTGTTTTTTTGTTTGTTTTTGGTTGGTAGACTATTAATTCCTGCCTCACTTTCAGAACTTGTTATTAGTCTATTCAGGGATTCGACCTCTTCCTGGTTTAGGCAAGATTATTTTCTACTCCATCTAGCAGGTGACCTAGAAAATAAAACTTATCTATCGATGGTCTTGCTCTCTTCTTACCAACAACCAAACACATACAATATTTATTCCCCTTCTTCATCCTTACATATTGCGTTATTTAAATTATTCTCAACCTCCAAGACGAGGTCGCACTCAGCCTTGATGAGCATTCCTCTGGAATTGCTCCAGGTCATGACAGCACTGACATTTTTGACTTCAGTTTCTCTTGATATTCAGCTCCATAAAGGCATATTACATAATATATATATTATAAATCTATCTGTCTATATGTAGATAATATAACATGCATTTACAACTTATATCAAATATATCTTAGACTTATACATGATATACACTCAGTTCAGTCTCCTCTGTTTGTTTTTAAGCTCCCAGGGAGTAGTAACTGGGGAGGAATTCAGGGAAAGTACGGCCATTGGGCTGTGATTTTCTTGATGGGTAGGATCTCCTGAAGTAGCCAGCATGTGAATGGGCATCCCAGGATAAAGAAATGAGGAAAATTACCAGGGGTTGATTGGCACGGTACAGTCTGAAAATTCCTGGAGGTTTAGCAAAGTGGGGTCAATGGAAACTGAGCGGAGGGGTCAATAGGAAAGTGATTTAGGAGAAATTGAGTGGGAATAGACCAAAAATAGCCTGTAGGTTTTGCAGTACAGGAATTGAGATGCTAGAGAGATTTCAGTTATATGGGTGGCATTTTTCCATACAAAATAAAAGTGCACTCAGCTTATTCATTTTGTTTATTTATTGTTTACCATTGTAAATGTATGTAAATTTGAGATTTAAACCTTTCAAAGGGATCAGTAGCATGACTGTAATTTGCTGCATTGGAACATGTTTTAGAGTATAAAGAATTAATGGTAAAAATCAATTAATAAGCTGGGTGTGGTGGTTCATGCCTGTAATCCTAGCGCATTGGGAGGCTGACGTAGGTCAATTGCTGGAGCCCAGGAGTTCGAGGCCAGCCTGGGCAACATGGTAAAACCCCATCTCCCCCAAAAGTACAAAAATTGGCTGGGAGTATTGGCATGTGCCTGCAGTCCCAGCTGTTCAGGAGGGTGAGGCAGGGGGATTGCTTGAGCCCAGAAGGTCCAGGCTGCAGTGGACCGAGATCACACCACTACACTGCAGCCTGGGCAATAGAGCAAGACTCTGTCTCAAAAAAAAAAAAAAAGCTATTAATAAATCTACAAACTTTGGGTGGGTTAGAGTTTGGTATGAGAGTTCTAGTCAGTCATGGTCGATAGTTTTCATTCAGCCATAAAGATTGTTGTTGTTACCCTGTAAATCTTAAGCAATCTCTTAAACCCCGTGGTTTTGTTTATTTTGCAACAAAAGGTACATAAGTAAGATATTTAAACCTTTAAACAGTTGTAGCTCTAAGAAAAGAAAAAAATAATAATTATGATGTTCTGTATCAACATGAAACAAGATAAACTCAGTGTCTGTCCCAGATCCATGGCATTAGGTCAGTGTGTTTTTAACGTTACTCTTTCACACATTCAAAATGTTAAATAAATGAACATTGGGATAAATCCCTGTAATTTAGTGAAAGACGAATGCCAAGAGAACTTTGAATCTTTTTTTATTAAATAAGTATTTTTGAAAACTGTTTACTCTCTCCACAAGCATTTTTTGAGAACCTGCTTGTTTGCAATCACACAGTTAGAAGTTTAACATCTATCAGCATAACAAAAGGAAAGACATTTTAAAAGATCCCACAATGAAGTAAGTGCTTCATTAGACACAAGAAACGTGGTTGAGGATAAAGAAGTGGAAAAAAAAGTTTCAATTTGTGATCTTGAAAGCTGGGAGGCAATTGTGGTGATACGTCTTTAAGAAGGAGGTCGAGAGGAAGGGACAGGTTTCAACGTGAAGAAATGGTTATAAACTGAGGTGCAGAGAGAAAAGCAGAGGCCTGGAGGGTTGGGGGATGTGAATTAATCACTGAAGGTAGAAGATGATCAAATGCCTTGTGTGCTGGTCTGAGGGCATTGTCAGAGGTTCACACTGCAGTGCCCAGCAGTCCCAGTGTGAGGGCCCCAGGGTTTCTCTGAGGGTGAGGTGGTAACTGCGATCCGGACTGGAGTCTCTCCTATGCAACTGGACTGCCCTAATTTACTCCCTTCCTTCCTATTGGGGATTTCTACACAAGATTCCTTTTGATAGAATGTTTCTAATATAAATAAATATAGGAACAATATATTTATTCCTAAAATGTATTTAATATATTTATTCATTTAAATATATCAATAAAATCAGTGACTTCTATAGGGCATGGAGAGTCTATGAATATTATTGAAGTGGAAAGTAACTTATTAAGTCTAGCTTCAAATAGAACTGTATTTGTGGTTTCAGGAGAACAAGAAAATGATGGACAAAGAAAAGATAGAAACAGGTCAGGCCCAAGGCTGTGCCTTCACAGGCTGATCTTTCTGAGGAAGAGGAAGACGTGCAGCGGCTAGGAGACTGATGAGACAAAAATGATCTGAAACACACCAGTTGAAGCAACTCGAAGTGGGGGAGTAGATAGCAGTGTCACTGGGAGGATACAGGAGTTTAGGAGAGAGAGAGATGCCTGCAAGGTGACATCCCAAGAAACCTAGCAGGCAGTTGAGAATCCAACACAGTTGTAGACGGAGGTCGGTGTTTAACATGGAGATGTGGAAGCTGTCAGGTTTCAAGTTACAGTTGGCACTGTGGAGGTGACTGCCACTGTCCAGGGAGCTCGCAGGTTTATCATCGCTGCCTCCTCTTTTCCCTGCTGCCCTCGCTAACGCGGAGATCACTGTTGCCTGTGACATTGTCTGCGTGCTTCAACTGCCACCTTCCTCCCGTCCCTAAACTTGTTGAATTCAATTTCTTGGTTCCAGGCAACAATAACTGACTCTGCAAACTTCCATTTATGAGAGACCTTTGGCAGGGTCTGGGGAGGTGATGGGGTGGAGGGAGTGGTGGGAAGACAGTAAGTAACTGCGGAATTTGTCAGAGAGCTATGTGCTTTGCTGTGAATATCAGCAGGAAAATGCGGGATCCTGGAGTGAGATGGCAGAGAAACCCCAACAGATAGCCTGTCTCAGGGCAGCCTAGTAAAACGGGGTTGCCTCAGCCCTTCTGCACTTCCTCCAGCCTTGTATCAGTTAGTCCATAGTCACCTTCCTGGGAGTGAACATTTGCTGGGATGGGCATTCATCACTCTGTGGATTCACAGGCGTGTCTATCATAGTGTAATCAGCTAGACCTAGTATGAGTTTAGAGAACAAGTTAATACTCTTGTTCTTAGAGTAAATCAAACCTAGTTATCTGGATTTTTAAAAATAAGTTATTTGCCTTCCCCATTAGAATATAAACTTTGAATGACAGGGACTTGTCTGTCTTATTCATTTTTCTATGCCCAGCAGCATCAAAGAGCGTTTGGAAAACACTAGTATGTTTCTTAATAAGTAACACTGAATGGAGGATTGGGTGGATGAATGGCTAAAAGCAGAGGACCAAAGACAGAACTTCAAAACGGTTGGATGGGCCAGGCGCAGTGGCTCATGCCTAGCATTTTGGGAGGCCAAGGCAAGTGGATCACTTGAGGTCAGAAGTCGAGACCATCCTGGCCAACAGTGTGAAACCCTGTCTCTGCTAGAAATATAAAAATTAGTCAGGCATGGTGGCACATGCCTGTGATCTCAGCTACTGGGGAGACTGAGGCAGGAGAATTGCTTGAACCTGGAAGGTGGGGGTTGCAGTGAGTCAAGGTCGTGCCATTACACTGCAGCCTGGGTGAAGAAGCAAGATTTCGCCTCGAAAAAAAAAACGTCTCCTCTTTTGTTCTTCAATGATTTCTGCATATCTTTGTCCTCCATCCAAAAGATTTCTGATGTGACATACCTGAATCCTTGATGTTGGGTAGGTTATATAAATAGAAAAGTAAAACTCAAGAAATTATAGTACTAAGGACAGCAACAGTAAAATTTTACTGTGTCTTTTACAGCTACTCAGAAAAGGATCCACCATGCATGAAGAAACAGATTAATGTAATTCAGATTATGTGTAGCTATATTTGTAGCTCTGCTAAGGGAATGTAGGCACGTCTGCATATGAATATAGCCATAACCTGTGTAAATACTAAAATACAATTCAGGTATTTCATTTTATTCTCTCCTCACTTCAATT
The DNA here is from genome assembly GCA_963573385.1 of Cacajao melanocephalus. NCBI lineage: Eukaryota > Metazoa > Chordata > Mammalia > Primates > Pitheciidae > Cacajao > Cacajao melanocephalus. Next base: position 44,753 of record CAUYLG010019829.1, read on the forward strand.
TTACGTGAGAATACCAATTCAGTTCTCCAAACATCAAATTTCCTTTTTCTGAAAAATATTATAGGATTTGTGGACACAATTTTTTTGTGTAAAGTCTTCATTAGGTGCGAATTGGACTACATTGTGTTTGCACCCATATAAATCTAAAAGAGTACAAGAGCAGCTTTATCTCTAACTTTCTGTCTGACTTTGCTCCTAATGACAGCGTGACGGGGCTGGTTAGCGATTTCCAGGTTCCGTGCGGTATGGATAGAAAACATCATAGAGGGCAGAGCACTTTCCCTCGCAGGTTCTCCCCCAATAGATGATCAAGTAACTTTTCTTGATGACATGAAGACAGAGGATAAAATAAAGATTGATCATTTTTATGCGTTTAAATATAGTTGGAGATGAATTAATTTTATCAGTTTATGTAACATAGGCAGAATTTAGGATAAAGGCTACTGACAGATAGCTTTGGATATAAGATATCTCAGTTTTGCATCAGATGTTTTAAATTCGTTACGGTGAATTTCTACATAGAACTTTGAGAAGTTGCTGCATCAATTCACACCAACCCAATCATAGATCAATGAAAAGTCACCAATACATAGCTTCTGAATTCAGGACGCCTCTGTCCTCTGCTGTTTCTTTTTCCCCACAACATGGTGCACTGGCGTCAGTTTCCTCTGTGGAAGCTTGTGTATATGTTCACTGTGCTCGTGATCTCACGTAGCTGTGGTCTCCCTTCTGTCCATTGCTCAACCCTCATCCATGGACTCCAGACCTGCGTGTATCCAGTTGCAATATCAACCGTTCCATATGCAAGCCAGCAGACATGGAGCTTCGGTATTCACAGCTGAATGCCTGTTTTACTCTCATAAGCTGATTCTCCTGAAGTCTCCTTCACCTATGGTTATGTCACTCTCAGGCTGTGACCTCACAGTTACCCCCAGCTCCTCCTGTTTTATCATAATGCCCACATTCCATTCGTGAGAAAGTCCTAAGGCTCTACTGTCAAGACACAGCCAGGTTCAGACCATGTCTTGCCATCTTGCTTCCAATGCACTGGTTTGGGGCCCTGACTGCTTTCCTCCCTGCCACCCCTGCGCATTCTCTCACAGCAGCCTCAAGAGCAGGGCTAAATTCCAGGTAGATCATGAGATTCATGTCCTTTTCTAGGCAGGGCCATCCATTGCCCCTTCATGTCACGGAAAGAAATGTCCAACCCTTACGAGGACTTATGAGCCACCGAGGTGTCCCTTTTGTTCCCTACCCCTGCAGGCGTACTGCAGCTTGAGCCCTGGACCTAGCCACTTTCTCTCTACCCGAATTATTCACCAGGTATATAGTGTTTTCGTTGTCTTTCTCAAGTCCTTATTTATAGACCACTTCCTAAATGCAGCACCCCTGGCCACCCACAAGCCTCAGACTATCCCATCCCTCTATCTCAGTTTTCTTCACAGTCATGTGTCATCTCCCAGCATTGTACATCATCTGCCTTTTATATTGTTATGAGCTTTATTCTGTCTTTTCCAACTAGAATGCATACTTTACAAGGGTGGATATTTTCTCTCTCTTATTATTAATCATCCTTGATGCGAGGGACAGGGCCTGCTCAGTAGCAGGTGAGCAATAACTATTTGTTGAATACATTCATTTCAAGTAGGATGTACAGTGTTACGCCTTTCACAGTGAAATGTGGAGTCACTGCAATCTTAAAATGCAAAACTCCCATGAGAAATTCTTAGAATATTCTAGAACTCATTTTAAAAATTTCTATTTTATATCATGCTTCCCTTGAGGTTTACGTACTAAAGAGATGATCCGTTCCCTTAAGATGCATGATGAGTGAGCATGATGAGGCTTGTCGAATCTTTCACCGATTAATTCTTTTGTGACTATTATTTGTGGAAGTGGCTCTTATAAAACATAATTCAGAATGATCATACTAATTGGAAGAAGTTATTCTGGGTGTCATTTACTTGACGGTAGTTGTTCTTACCTAGTTCAAGAAAGAAAGTATAAATACATATGCACAAAATGGGGACATGTTTTAAAAATGCAAAGGAATCTTGTGAAATGAATAGTTGTGACAGTGATGTTTCGCTTGTGAGACACTATTGTGAGCTTTTTACATGTATTCACGTATTTCATTCGGTGAGCAGGAATGAGCTGTGATTTTTGCCCCCTTTTACGTATGAGGCTACGGAAACACAGACAAGCAGAGAAACTAACCAACTTGTAAGTAGATGTATTAGTCAGTGTGCTCCAGAGAAATGGAACCAAGATTAATTGAGAGAATTGACTCATGTGATTGGGAGGCCAAGAAGTCTCACAGTCTGCCCTCTGCAAGCTAGAGACCTATAAAAGCCAGTGGCATAAGTAAGTCTGAGTCTAAAGACCTGGGAGCTAGGGGAGCTGAAGGTGTGTGTCCTGGAGTCTGATGGTTCAAGAACCAGCAGCACTGAAGTCTGGGAACAAGAGAAGATGGATGCACCAGCTCAAGAAAAGAGAAAATTTTTCTTTACTCTGTCTTTTTTTTTTTTTTTTTTTTTTTGAGATGAAATTTCACTCTTGTTGCCCAGGCTGGAGTGCAATGGAGCAATCTTGGCTCACTGCAACCTCTGCCTCCCTGGTTCAAGCGATTCTCCTAACTCAGCCTCCTGAGTAGCTAGAATTACAGGCGCCTGCCACCACGCCTGGCTAATTTTTTGTATTTTTAGGAGAGATGGGCTTTCGCCATGTTGGCCAGGGTGGTCTTAACCTCCTGACCTCAGGTGATCCACCTGCCTTAGTCTCCCAAAGTGCTGAGATTACAGGTGTGAGCTACCATGCCGAGCCTTTTCTCTGCCTTTGTATTTGGTTCAAGCCCTTGGCAAATTGAATGATGCCAGTTCACATTGGTGAAGGCAAATCTTCACTCAGTCCACTGATTGAAACCCTAATCTCTCAGGGCAATACCCTCACAGACAAGCCCAGTCTGTTACCAGCTATTTGGGCAGCCCTTAGACCAGTCACGCTGGCACATAACCTTCGCCGTCGCAGTGGAGGCACTGCAATGAGGGTGGGCATCCTGATCCCGAGATCTGAGCTGGTCAAATCCACGGGCCTCACAACTGCAGGTGGAGAGGTTCCAGGGGAAGGCCGAGACCCAGAGCCCTCGGCGACTCTCAAGACACATGGCTGTTTGCAGAACGTGAACGGCAGTTCCCTTTCCTGCCTCTGTCCCCTGGCTCTGGTGACTCTGTTTCCTTTTATTCTTTTTCAGTTCAGTGCTTCCATTCATAGGATAGCTTGAGAGGTCTTCAGATATGAAATAAAAGAACGCTGGTGGGATCATGTCACTATTCTCCTCTTGATGTTTGTTTGTAAAATTAGGGCATATAAAGTCTATTCGAAATGTTACATTATTGATATCTTAAGAATTGATTTTCTGTTAGCAACTCTTAGTAGATAATGTTTTGATCAGTATCTACCAGTAGGTACCATTTGAATCATTTAGTATCTATTACACACTGTAAATTGTGTTCCGTGGCGGCAGTCATTGCAAACACCTATGCACGAGATGGGTTTTGTCATGATTTCTATTTTCAAGACAGGAGAAATGTAAAAAATTGAGAGACTTAGTAGAGATCACAGAGCTAGTGAGTAGCTGAGCCAGCATTTGACCTCATAACTCTCTGACATCAGAGTTGAGCACTTAAGCTCCCATATTCTGCTGACACCCTAATTGTTGCTGCTTTCCCATTGAAATGATTACATGTAACTTTATTTTCCTTTCTTTCAAAATGAGTGTCTGAAATGAGTGTTTGAACATGGCATGGTTTGTTGAGGGGATTTGAACTCACTGAAGTGCTACTAGAAGGATCAGCAGCTCTTGGGAGTGCAAACCTGCACTATTTTTGCAATTCTGCTGGCTTGTTAATGCAGGTTCCAGTTCTCCTGCTGTGCCTTATTCTGTGTTATGTTTTCAAGGTTTTGTGGTAGTGAGAATGCCTACATATATACTGGCGTATTATATTTGCAAGTAAAATAAAGCTCAGGTTTTGCTTGTTTTTTTCTTGGGTATGACATTAGATCTTTCAATCCTTGTGAAAATTCCCTGCCATTTAACCAGTATTTTGTTAAGGCTCTCATTTTGAAACTTTAGTGTTATAATCATCTCTCTTTATTATTTAAAGCCCTGTGTGGAGGCTACATCCATGGGAAGAGTGGAACAGTCCTTTCTCCTGGGTTTCCAGATTTTTATCCGAACTCTCTCAACTGCACGTGGACCATTGAAGTATCTCATGGAAAAGGTAAGAACCTGTCATAGGTCTCAAACATAGAGATGAATAAAAGAGACAGAAACATGAGAACAAAATAAAAAACATATTTCAGTATAAAAAAATGAGATAGCTACTGTTCTCATGCATAGTTCAGAATTTTAACTTATTATTTAATAAGATTTTGGAAGAAAAATGGTCTTTCAACTGTACAGTAGAGACAGATTCCTTGTTTTGCTCTCCATTTATCAGATAACCTGAATGTATGCATGTGAATATAAACTTGAAAGTAGGTATCGTGGTAAGGAATACAGGCATCTATTAAATAAAATGTGACTGTTGATTAAATAAAGAGAAATAAGCAATTGTCTGACTTCTAATTTCCATGATAAATCTTAGACAATTTTTGTGCTTTCTTTGTGTTTTATGTTTACCCGGTATCATCACACATAATAAATAATTTATCTTCATACCATCTAGGGATGTCTCATAGAATAAATATTTTTATCATCATTTTATAGATAAGTATAGCGAAGACCAGGACTTTTTGAATTTTGTGCAGGAAGTGTAGATTATAAACACTGGGTTTTGGATTGCAACCTGAATCTTTTTTCTGTGACTAAACTTGTCATTTTTTTAAGAGTCTGTTTGGGGTTGGGTGCAGCAGCTTATGCCTGTAATTCCAGCACTTTGGGAGGCCGAGGCAGGCATATCACCTGAGGTCAGGAGTTCCAGACCAGACTGGCCAGTATGCTGAAACCCTGTCTCTACTAAAAATACAAAAAATTAGCCAGGCATTGTGGCACACACCTGTAATTCCAGGTACTCTGGGAGCTGAGGCAGGAGAATCGCTTGAACCCAGGGGGCAGAAGTTGCAGTAAGCTGAGATTGCGTCACTGCACTCAGCCTGGGAGATAGAGTGAAACTCTGTCTCAAAAAGTAAAATAAAAAGCAGTCTGTTTGGAATTTCGATCATATAAGTATTATGTAGACTTTGTCTTTTCTCATAGATTTGAACCCAACAATGTTAAATGGACCTATTTTATTATATGTTCTGTGTGGCACTGTGCTACCATAAAGGACCCGACAGAAGAGCTTGCCCTGAAGGAGATTAAGCATAAAAAAGACATAGATTATGAGTGACCAAAGTTTTGTCATCGTAAAAATACACATGTTTGTTAGAAATTATCTATTCACAGTTAATTTTATTAATTTCACTATAGGAATCCAGAAATAAGACTTTGTGGTTCTGGTTTCTGTAAGGTAATATGCATTAGGGGTGTCTAAAACTGCATTTTCAAGGAAGTTTTTCCTCAGTTATGCAGACTTCCAACTAAGACTTTCTTTTCTCCTCTTCTCTTTTTTTTTGAGACAGTATCTTGCCCTGTTGCCCATGCTCGATTGTGATGGTGTGATCTGGCTCAGTGCATCCTCCGCCTCCCAAGTTCAAACTATTCTCTTGCCTCAGCCTCCAGTGTAGCTGGGATTACAGGCACCTGCCACCACACCCAGCTAATTTTTCCATTTTTAGTAGAGACAGGGTTTTGCCGTGTTTGTCAGGCTGGTCATGAACTCCTGACCTCGTGATCCATCTGCCTTGACCTCCGAAAGTGCTGGGATTACAGGTGTGAGCCACTGTTCCCGGCCCCATCTAAGCTTTTCTGGAGGATACTTGTTTAGTGTAAATTTAAAAATTGTCTGGTCCTTCGTCCCTCTGGGACAAATACTGTCCCTAAGGACCTACTGACAATTTTTGAATGAAACCCATTGTAAACATTTTGAGCTATTTTTCTTAAATATTTGTATCCACATCTGTGTATGTATCTATATATAGGTACATCTATAATCTCCATACCTACCTCAATATTCATATCCACATGATATCTTCATATTTACATATCTGTACTTACATGCACCTAAGTATTTATTTTCGTTGTTTATCCCCTCTGCTTTCTTTTATTTCTAAAGCCATCCTCTTTCTACCCATTTTCCTCTTGAACTTCAAAGTTATATTTACATATTAAGATAATACGTTAATATTTAGATTCAATACTTTGATGTGTCTAAGTCTAGAAAAAAATTTTCAGTAATTGTTACTTGTAACCTCTCTCTCTTTCGCTCTCTCCTCCGTGTCTCTCTCTGTCTCTCCTCTCTCTATCATCTCTGTCTTTGTGGCTACTACTCTCTGGACTCTGCGTCCCCCTCTCTTTTTCTGTCTCTTCTTCTCTATTTCTGTCACGTCTGTGTCTCTGTCTCTCTCTGCATCTCTCTCTCTGACCCCATCTCTCCCCTCTCTCTCAATCTCGCCTTCCATTCTCAGGAGTTCAGATGATCTTTCACACTTTTCACCTTGAGAGTTCCCATGACTATTTACTGATCACAGAAGATGGGAGTTTTTCTGAGCCGGTCGCCAGGCTCACTGGGTCGGTGTTGCCTCATACGATCAAGGCAGGCTTGTTTGGAAACTTCACCGCCCAGCTTCGGTTTATATCAGACTTCTCCATTTCCTATGAGGGCTTCAATATCACATTTTCAGGTACGTTGGTCTTGTTGGCTCTTTCTCTTCTCTGGCAACAATGCTGTCATTTCTCTTCGTGAGAATGTAAGAGTGTGAGTGTGTAATGTGTACATGAGTGTGTTTGTGCATGTGTGACTACAGTCATGTTTCCAACGAATGGAGTGCAGGACACTGAGCCTCCGTGAGGCCGGGTGCAAGCACAGTTATATGGCATCCAGAAAATGCCGCTTTGTGTTACGCAATTTGCGAATGCTCATCTTTGAAAAACCTGTAAATGTCACTATCTTCTGCAAAGCCCTTCTCACTCGATTATCTTCACCAACTCTAGAAAATCTCTGAGGAGAGTTTTCTCACTGGGAGGTGTCCTGAGGGTCAGTTGTCACCTGATTGCAATGATTTCTACCCTCTAGTAGGTTCCAGTATTTGCAGTGATAGCCACCTCTAGGATGAAGGAAGCATGTGAATACACACAGTCAAGGATGAGCTTATAGTGTAATATATTCATACACAGTGACAACAAATACTCTAAATTAGGTGACATCTTTATCTTTAATGATAATATATCGATCCTATTTGCATAAGGTTTATGTTACAGCAGAAATTATTTGTATGGCTTAGATTGTGTAATTTGTATATTTCTATGACATAGATGCTAATTATTTTTAGCGTAAGAAATAATTTTTAGATAAGAAAAAATTACCCCCACTTAAAAACTGGCCAAATATGTGAGAGATAAAGTTGGTCACATAAACAAATGATGCTCAGTCATGCTCAGAACCTCTGCAGTATCCTCATTACCAGCGTGCCCCCACCCTCCACCAACAGAAAGGGCCCTGCTGCACCACAGCTGCCTGTGGATGGAAGCAGTCACATCGACTTGCGTTTGCGCACATGATGCTTTGGACGAAGAGTGTTTTCCTTCTTATTCCTCATAGCCCAGATCCAGTGTAATTTTCATAAGGTGGTCCCTGGGTACCACAGTCACATGTGATTTCTTCTACTTTTGAGATCCCATAAATTCCTTAATAACTTTTGATGTCGCTTATGAGATTATGTATTGCAGTATCTGAGTATTTATCTTATCTCCCAAACTGAAACTAAAAATCCTGGTAGAAAGGTGGCTTGCCCCACATTCATATAAACAACAGCCCTACTGCTATATCTTACTCGTAAGTAAGATGAGTTACTCATAAGTAAGATGATTTTCCACTGTGCGAGGGTTGACACCCCTAACCAGTGTATTACTCAAGGTCACCCGTTCTTGGGGTGTATTGAATAATACACGGGTTAGGGCATCAACCCCTGTGCAGTGGAAAATCTGAGTATAACTTTTGAGGCCCCAAAAACTTAACTAATAGCCTATTGTTGACCAAAAGCCTTACAATGACATAAACAGTTAACATACACATAAACTAGTATCTACATATATTTTGTGCTTTAATGATATACCTAACATTTTACTAATTTTTAAAATATTTCTTGGTGACGTGGTTCACCTGCGTGTGTTTTTCAGTTGCCACAAATCTCCAAACAATTACCAGTGTATTTATTGAAAACAATTTATGTATAAATGGACTCAAGTAGTTCAAACCCACATTTTTCAAGAGTCAGCTGTAATAAGAACTTCATAATTACTTACTAACTACTGCATGATGATTAACGTTATGTAGAATAAAATACTGTCTTCAAGGAAAATATTTTTTGGGGATTTTAAGATGTTCTGAACTATTTTATGCTTCTTCTAATTCTACCTAGTTGTGATTTATCTTAATCTGACTTTGTTGATTTTTCTTGGTATTTCACTGCTCGAGTGAAGCTTTCAGGACTGGTTCAGACCACTTGATTTCTTGGAAATTTGTTGTAATCAGTATGTAATCATGAAACTTGCCACTTTATATATCAAAGACTTCAATCTTCCCAACACTGATTCCTAAATCCGTCTCTCTGTGCATTCTCCCCTGGTATATCTCAAATTAGTATCACTATGAGAATATCACTACCCTCTGTTTTTACTTTCATCATGATCCAAAATGAATTTAAATAGACTTCTCCAAAAAAAAGAAAATGGCAGTGATGCAAGTCTGTTGTTCACTTCTGCAGGTGTTTCTCAGGAGTCTGTGCAAATTGTTTTCATTTTAGTGCATCAGTTTCTTATTCTAATGCTCTTAGCACAGGGCTGACGTTGTCTTTTGATGACCACTGTTTTAGTCTGTTTGTGCCGCTTGCCATACAGAATACCTGCGACTAGGTAATTTATAAATAATAGCATTTTTGTTCTCAGTCCTGGAGGCTGGAAAGTCCAAGATCAAGGTGCTTGTGTGTGAGGTGAGCCTTCTTGCTTTATCATCACATGGCAGAGGGTATAGGTCCAAAAGAGGAGGATCGCCATAATCCCGTGTGGTAGAAGACCAGAAGTCCTTTTATAATGGCTTTAATCCATTAACGAGGGTGGATCCCTCCTGACAAAAACACCCTCCCTCAAAAGGGGATCAAACTTGCAGCACATGGGTTTTGTGTAACATGCTCAGACCGTACATGCAACCAAAAGTCAGAATGTAACCATACAGCTGACACTCTCATTGTAAACTACTTACAGGACAAGCAAGCCAACAACAACAAAGTACTCTTTCATGGGTGTTTAAAGTGATAACAGTCTGTAAACTTTTACAACAATTCAATTCAACATAACCAACAGAAAATAATACATAAAGCTTGTAGAAGAAATCAGTTTCATCTAGACAGTTGCACACAAGCAGAAAGTCTTTTTATAAACAGAAGACAACACCTTTTGTTGATTGAAAAGTTGACTTTAAAATAAACAAGTTCTCTAGGTATGTTAGAGGAGTAATTTCATTTGGAAGGATTTTTGCTTTAAAACTGGCTGGAAATGATTGCCAGTGACATGTATACCATGGAATTTATTTTTTAAGTATACAAGTAAGTAGCATCTTTATTATACAAATGAAGCATTTACGCATCCAGAGACTTTTTGGCTTATCATCAGTGACATTCGTATGCGTTTATGTCTGCCTTTCCTGTTAGTCGAGTTTATTTCTGCCTTTCTCAGAAGGCTTTATTAAAGCAATATTTCCTGATTGTGTTTCCTAGTCAGTATTTCTGCAGGTGTTAATGCTAATAGTGTAGAAAAAGAGCTCCATATTCCTGTATGCTTAGATAAATCTGTGCACTCTCTGTTCTTCATAACACTGCCTACTACTAGTTGCTAACTGTGTACACTGGGCACTCCACACTTCCTTCCCCCTTCCTACAATGTGTCAACTTCTTGAGTGCTAACATCTAGTGAATTAGCATCATTTCTCAGTCATTCTTTTCAAAAGCTTAAAACTTGGACAACTTTATGTATTTATATATGTGGCTTTCTCTTCATGAAAAAGCCTTTTCTGCATCTTTCAACAGGCAGAACTCCTATGCAGATCAGAGGGTGTCTCTGACATGCAGCCTTTCTTCTTTTTTCTAAGCAAATTATTTTTTCTTCTATGTGACATAGGAGAAAAACGTTTTATAACAGCATTTTTATACCAAAGTTATTTATTTCCCAAAATTACTTTTCTGTGTTTGTCTCCTTCGATGGTACCATGAATTTTCAAATGAGGGTAGTGTTTTTGTTGTTGAGTCGTGAGTACCTGAGGTGGAGGAGAGTGTATTCATTCTTTAATTGCTGAGGCAGGTCTCCAACAGGCTGAGACTTGATTGTGAAGCAGAGAATGGGCAGGCCAGCTAATTTCGGTGGGCTCTCAGCAAAAGGAGGTGCAACAGGAGGACTGGGCCATCAAGTTAGGATAAACAAGAAGGGCACTGCAGCCAGATCCCTGAAACTGAAGGGGAAGTGGAAGAATGTAAAGTTAGTTATGGAGGGCAGACAATGTAAGTAACTTGGATGTTAATTGTGAATGTTGCATGAAGCCATTGGATGGATTTGAAGAGCTTGACATGATCTGATCTTTTTCAATGTTTACTTGAAGGATAATGAGTGAATCTCAACAGGGACATGTTATATAATAATCCTAGAAGGAGATGGAAGCTCAGACTACAGGAAGGATGCTAGGGTAGTGCTGACTTGATTGGCAGGAAGTGAAGGTGTGGTATAAAATACAGAGTGGGGTCAAGGTTTTCAGTTTGCATGAATGAGGATGCTGTGTTTTACATGAAAAACACTGGGAGTAAAGCAGGTTTGGAAAGAAAATACAGACTTTTTATCTTGGGGATGTTGAGGGATGTATTCAAGAGTGATTGACGAGAGTGTTCAGTTCACATAACAGTATCATATTAAAGAAAAAGAAATACTGGAAAGTCATCAACATACGGCGTTAATTTCAATGCATGGAATAGCAGAAGATATTAATCAACCAATTGAGAAGTTGGGGTCAGTGAGTTAGAAGAGTGGCATCCCACAAGTTAAAAAAGGAAACCCTTTTAAGAAAGAAGAGAGCATTCAACTGTTTTAAAACCTACTTAGTAAGACGGGGACTGAGAATTGACCATTGGTTTTTGTATCTGGAGATCGCAGTGCCTTTGGTAAGATCTCTTTGGAAGGCTGTGAAGGAAACCTCCATAGATGAGGTGAAGAGAGTCTTGGAAGGGAAGATGGGAAAATGGAAGGTAGACCCAACACTTTGTAAAGTTTGTGCTGATAATAACCAGAGAGGTGTTGTGGTGGCTGGGGTGCCTGTGAAGTCTAGAGATTGGTTTTGTTCGTTTGATTTATGGGTTGTTCGGTTGTTTACTTCATTCTTGAGATTGACCCTGTAACACAGATTTTTATCTTGATGGAAATAAGTCAAGAGAATTGATGAAGGAAAAGAAAAAGCATAAACTCTGAGAACAAAATCTTTGAGTTGGTGAGAGGATGGAATTCTGAGGGGAATAAACTTTTCTTGTGTTAGATGAAGATTAAAATGTACACAGTGCAAATATACTTTGCATAATAATAATGATGTGACAGTTAATATAAGAGAATACTTACAAGGCCTAATTGAGATGGATACAACTAATACACACCTTCTAACCTCATGGTATCGTTTCAGGCCTTCTGTCCTTGTAAGCACGTTTCGGAAGAAATTGTATAAACTGTGGAGTAAAAATATACACAAAGCAAAGAACCACAAGATCATGGTGTTTCTTTATATAAGATAATAATAGGTATAGCATATACTAATATCAAATTATTCTCCTATTTGGCAAGAGTTTTTCATTTTTTTAAAGAAATGACCAGAAATATATAGTTTGAATTGAGTGCACACAGTATATGCTTAGATAGGAGGAGAATGATAACAGCAAGATATGAGGTAACATTCTCTGGATTGTGACATCTTTATTTTAGTATTTTCTAAAAACTAAACTAACAAATGATAAGTTGTCAATTAACGGTTGTTGAGTTCAATTAAATGACATTGTTTACATTATTTTCTTCCTGAGTCATACTGTACATAAGTCAAATTAATAAGCATATCTCAAGGTTATACAAATTAATTTGAACATATTAGAGACTCAGAGTAGATTGCTTATCTAAATTCAGAGCAGGACAGAGGTAATTCAGAAAGTATACACCTCAGAGGTTTACCAGTAAGCTAAGTGAGATGAAGGAAGTCTTTAGGTACAGAGTTCCATAATGAAGTTTTTATAAAAGTGTGAGTAAGAGACATCTATCAATGACTAACTCAGCAGATAAAAACTAAAAAAAAAAAAAAAAGAAGGATCAGATTTAAGGAGTATTGAAAGAAAAAGGATGAGTTTGACTTCATATATTCAGTGAGAATATTGAATGTAAAATTTAGGAGAGCTCTAAAGATGGTATTGGAAAAAAAAGTAGAAGTAATTTTGTTTTGAAAGATTAGCATAGTTTTCTAAATGTTTCTTCCCCATAGTAAACTAAAAGTGATCTTCCATGTCCCGATTATTTGCAGTAATGTGCATCTTTTAGTTGAATACCTTTCAGTATTCTCTCTAAAGCTCTTCTTACCATTCTATTGCCTAAGGATATTTTTCTAGTTGGCTGGCTGAGTGTTTGATACTATTTGACTTAATGGGACATTCCAGACTGGGGAGACTGCAAGAAGGAGGAAACCATACAAATAGGCACTGGTCCACACTTTCTTACTTCCCACTGAAAAAATGTGGACTTGATAATGGACCAAGAAGCCAGTGACAACCAGAGCTCAATTGCATGTATATACTACAGAGAGCAGAAGGAGTTGACTATAAAGAATACAGCAAATACAAACGTGAGCTATGAGTGCTGATGATTTGAATACTTACTCCTAAAATGCAGCAAAATGTCAGACATTTCTTTTTAAATTTATATTTAGCGCTTTCCTCTTGAATGGTTTATAATAATTTCTAGTACAAAATCTTGTCTCTTACATTTCAATCCGGCATGGTTTGCAGACTGAAAATAAACAGAGGAAAAGTCCACTGTTCCTCACTGAGGTGTATTCTAGAGGTAAAATTGGCTTCGATAAGCTTTCCACAAACACAGCCCTGTGCCTTTGCTTTTATGTTATGCCTCATGCCTTGGTCATCAAAAAGCACCTTTGGGAGGGATACAGTAACTGATGCAAGCAATTAGAAATATCAGTAAAATAATTCCACATTCTCAAACTGATAGCTTTGAAGTGAATCATCTCATTTTAATATGGTGTTTGTCTATTTGTCTTCTAGTTACATAATAATTGTACACATTTATAGGGTACATGTGATATTTTGATACATGAGTAGAATGTGTGACAAACATGTCAAGATATTCAAGATACTCATCACTTCAAACATTTATTATTTCTTTGTATTGGGAACATTCGTTTCTTGCCTTCGAGCTGTTTGGAAATGTACACTGTGTTATTGCTCGCTATAGTCACCTTACTCTGCTATCAAATATTAGAACATTTTTCTTCTAACTGTATCCTTGTATCCATTGACCAACATCACTTCATCCTTCCCTCCATACACCCCCTTTCCAGCCTCTAGTAACTGTCATTCTTATATGTCAATTCTTAACAAAAAAAAATACTAAATCCCATGTCATTTGTTACAGACCATACATAGTAGAAGAAAAAAATGCGGATAACAGTATTTATATAAAATATATGTGTAGGTTTATTTTTTAGTAAGAGCACCTTTTTATTCTTGCTATGTAATCTTTATGTATTTACCCAAATCCTCATGCATTCACTCTGTCTCTGCATGCTTCAGAATATGACCTGGAACCGTGTGATGATCCTGGAGTCCCTGCCTTCAGCCGAAGAATTGGTTTTCATTTTGGTGTGGGAGACTCTCTGACATTTTCGTGCTTCCCAGGATATCGCTTAGAAGGTGCAACCAAGCTTACCTGCCTGGGTGGGGGCCGCCGTGTGTGGAGTGCACCTCTGCCAAGGTGTGTGGGTAGGTGGTCACACGCTTTCATTTCATTCATCCATGGGGGCAGGGCATAGCCCAGGCAAGAAGCCCAGGGTGGTCAGGTGGGGTGGGGGGGTTGACAAGGAAGGAGAGGATGAGAGTGTGGGCCCCACTCTGCGAGTCAGTGGAGAAGGGAGCTGCCTAACTACTCTGGGCTTGAATTATGTCATCTATAATGTAAGTCCCTTTCAGCTCTGAAATTTTATGATTGAAGAATAGTGAAACCAAAGCATGTGTCAAGCATATTGATGAAGGGAAAAAATATATGTAGAGAGAGAAAATCTGGAGCCAAAGAAAAAAATGAAAGATAGAAGCCAAGCTATAATAGCACAACCTCTGACAATGATATTGATGGAAAGCAGCAAGTGTCCTTGGTATAAAGATGACAATTCTGTTTTTGTTGTCAGTTGTACACTTTGATTGGATGATGATTGCACACTCCTGCTAAGTGAGCATGATGGGCATTTGAATGCTGAATTTGCTTTTTCAGTGTGTTCTGGAGGAATCCAAGAGATAATTCCAAAGAGTGACATGAATTTTTATTTCGGTACTTTGAAATGAGGTACTAGGGTTACATGCGGGGATTGGCTTGCTGATCCAGGGGAGTAACGTTTATTGGCCGTCTGGGAACTGTGCCCCTCTAAGAAGTTTAGCAAAGGAGAATCATAACTGCTGTCGTAGCTCAAATAGGGTGTGTTGGCCGCACAGCCAGAGCTCTCATAGTCAGCCATCCAGCCAAAGACGAGTTCCTGCCATCCAGCCATGTTGCTGAGCAGATGCTGGGGCTTACAGATCGTTCCTTAAAGTTACAGAAAACTGACTAATGTCATTGTGAAGAAAAAAGGGCGTTAAAAGATTAACCGTGGTTCTCCTTAACACTGAGCCTTCTGAGTCCATGGAGAGTCCAGAATACGAACCACGCTAATTTAACCAGTTAACGAACCGAAGGCGGGTGGGAGAGGTGTGAAAATAAAATTTGATAATCAGTTTAAAACACAAACATGTTCACTTAGCGTAACTTGTTTTATTTTACCATGGTACAGGATCTCTTTAGTTTTTGGTGTTGCTTAGGCATATCGTGTACCTCAAACGATAAAGCTATCATTTTGGATTTTAATGAGCCAGAGATACATAGTCAGAATTTCATTATTAAAAAATAAACATGAATGAAATCATGTGTCTCTTTCCAAAATGTGTGTCTATATATTTTTACAATCTGTGTTTCTCCTAAAATAGTGGTTCTTACTTTTTATGGTTATAATATTCATTTGAGAATAGAATGCAAATTTTGACTGTTATCTCAAGAAAAAAAGATACGATATTTTGCAGGTGATCTTAATAGTTTCCAGAGTTGTCTAGAGTCTATTTTAGAGACTCCTAATTGAAATCATTTGAAATCTGGACAAACCCCCAACTCAGTGAAATCAAAGTGGTGTCTAGATATGTAACAGTAAGTAGTCTACTAATCATAATGAAAAGACCTGTTAAATGTTCTTCTATTTCATCTAGGTTCATTATCTTTAAGCTGTTTATCTTGTTACTCAGGTTTTTACTCTGTTGTCTAAAATATGAAATAATCAGTAACTAGAGTTGTTGGAAGAATAGTTAATATTTACTAAGCATTTTATGGTAGACCAGGCACTGTTCCAGGCTCCTTCCATGTAATAACGTATTTAGTCCCATGGCATGTCTATGAAGTAAACGCTATTACTGACAGTTCCCTTTTGTAGATGGAAATATTAAGGCAAAAAGAGTCTATGAACTTTGCCCGAAAACACAGAGCTAGGAAGACTCGAAACCAGGCGGCCTGCAACTCAGCCTTTAACCATGGCACTGGACAGGAAAACAGAGGGCCCGGGCCAGGCCTTTTTTGTATTTAGCCTTTTGCATTTTGTCTCCGGTTTCATGATTTTTCTTCTAGCCCTTCTGGTGCATTTGGGTGCTGTCTTCATTTCTTTCTCTCTCATTCCCCACACCTGCTTACCTCCAAGTTCTGAAGGATTCTGACCACTGCCAAGCTCTCAGGTCAGGATCCTTCTCCCTGCCCTCCCAGCCCTAGCTCCCTCCAGAAACCCCCTTCCCTCTGATGGTTCCCTGGACTCCCCAGATCCCACCAGCCCCAGGGGCTACAGCTCCCAAAGTGCTCTCTCCAAAGCGAAAACGCCATCGATTTTCCTGCAGTAACAGCCTGGTCATTGCTTCCCCTGCTATTCAGATCGCTCTCCCTCCACACTGTCCCGGCTCAGAGTCCCTCGTTCACTGGCTATCCAGAGTGGACTCAGTGCCCAGCCAGCATCCTCGTGGTGACAGACGGAGCCATCTCAGGCCCCCAGAACACCAGTGCTCTTTCTATAGGGTTGGTGCAAAAGTAATTGCAGTATTTGTCAATTTGCCATTATTTTTTTTGTTGTTTCTTTTTTTTTTTTTTTTAGATGGATTCTCACTCAGTCACCCAGACAGGAGTTCAGTGGTGTGATCTTGGCTCACTGCAGCCTCCGCCTCCTGAGTTCAAGCAATTCTCCCACCTCAGCCTCCCAAGTTGCTGGGATTACAGGCACCTGCCACCATGCCCAGCTAATTTTATTTTTGTGTGTATATTTTTAGTAGAAATTAGGTTTCACCATGTTGGCCAGGCTGGTCTCGAACTCCTGACCTCAAGTGATATGCCCACCTCTGCCTCCCAAAGTGCTGGGATTATAGGCGTGAGTTGTATCTAATTTTATCTGCAGGCTGCTCCCTCCTTTAGGAACAACCACCCCTCTCTTCTCCCAGGCTGGCTCTCTCTCTCTTTCCAGCTCCCCTGCAGTGTTCCCTTTCTCTACCCGCCTTCCCCTAGGCGCAGGGTGAGCCTCCCTCCCTGGCAGCTGCTGGCCTCACTCAAGGTGACTTCATCTCTTTGTCTCCCTCCTCAGACTGACAGCTCCTTACAGTGGGTTGCCTCATCCCTAAGATCTAGTTCTATGTATCCAAAAAAGGAAAATTACTTTCCTCAGAAGCTTCTCTTTTGATCTAAAAAATTTGATTCATCCATACTTCATGTTCCTTTCTCTAAAATTATAGAAATAAAAATGATTTGCCTGTGGCAGAAAGAGGCAAATCCATACCAAAGGTTGCAGGTGTCACCTAAGGAATGTCGGCTGAGTCAGAAGCATGCTGTCTTAGCCTCCCTAATAAATGTCTGACCTTACATGGAATTTCTAGTGAGCATCTGAGCTGAGAACTATTTTCATCTTTATGAAGTCATTCTTAAATGAAAGAGATGGAAACTTTTTTGTGTTTTTTCAACCTGATTATGTATTTAGGATGATAGAAATAATATCATATATATCTTGGGTATCCAACCTCATTAGAAATGCTCAAACCTTCTCTTCTGGCACCTTTTGTTCATCTGTATTATACATATATTATTTAGGAAAATTTTCACTTGGAAGTTAGAGAAAAAGTTACCCACATTGGCTTAAGTCAAAATGAAAGTTTATTAGTAAGGTGTTATAAAGTCCATACAGAGGGACAGCTTCAGGTGAGGTTTGATCAAGGTTTTAACCTTGTCATCAAGAACCTGAGGTTTCAGCATCTCTCAGTTGTGCCAACCTGAATAAAGCACCAGCTGGCTTCCTGATCTCATATTATCACATACAGTGCTGTAGCCCCACATCCTGCTGCCCCACGGAAACAGCTATGCCAACATCACTTATGTGTAAGTCCTGGGCTTCCTCTCATGAGCCCACATAGAGTCCCATGGCTGTTCCTGAGCAGTCACTGTGGCCAGGGCAGCCATAATTGTCTTAGTACATTTACAATTGTATCCGCACAACTATTGAATAATAACAAAAAGTGAGTATTTTGTGATGTTTTGTGATACTTTGTAGCATTTTTGTTCAAAAGAGCAAGAGCAGAGTTAGCAGATATGATGGAAATAAATGTTTGCCACAGTTCTGTAACCTAATATTTCATCTTTGGCATTTCAGAATTATCTGATCAAAAACTTTTCTGAGACAGGGTGTTAAAGTGCTCTATACATCAGCGCAAACCTTAAATGCCTATTGAGTTAGAGAATGTTTTTTAAATGAATGAAAGTGAGATATATCCTCTTATTGATTAACTGTATTAACTCTATTTGCTTGACAAAGTAGAAGGTCACTGGGTGAAATGAAAAAACAAAAAACAACACTCTTAGCCTCAGTTGTTTAATGGATTACAAGTGATTTCCAACAGGCATAGTAAAATAAACTATCTTGCCTATATTTTAATTTAATTTATATTTACTTTAACACTAAATGATATATATATATATATATATATAAAATATATAATAATTAACATATTTCTATGTAGTTCTTTAATTTGGAGTTTAAAAGTTTGTAACAAGGCTCTAAACTAAAATGTTAGCTTCTGTTGCTTCTTAAGAGCTAATCCAATAATGACATTAAATTGTAGAAATAAAGGATTAAAGGTTAATGAATGGGTGAAAAATAGTACCATTTTGTGAAATTCGTAGATACTCTTTGTGCGTAAATATGGGATTGCACATTTTGATTTTTATAGACTTCTGTATGGGCAAGATTTACTTATTTGTTGTATAGACCACAGTGAACTTGGTTTAAAGGAGAAAGGTAGATTTTTGTGCCTCTTTTTCTTAGTTGTGCTGTTTTCTGTTTCTGTGCTTTTTAAATAAAGCTTCTAAAACATAGAGATCTGCATATTAATAATTTTCCCAATTTCACAATGCCCACAAAAACCCCACAGCAATTTCCTAGTTTTACTAACCACAGCCGTACACCTTGACTTCCAGCTATTATGTTAAGAAACATCCCTGTTAACTGGAGGAATCGTGTAGGCTCAACATTATTTAGGTGGACAGTTGTTTCAGCTCTAGAATTTGAATCCAGTTTAACTGCATTAATAGGCAGATTGAGAGGTTATATATTTTACCCACTTTTTTCATGGTTCAATAAATAGTTATTTAATATCTCCAATAAAATGACCATCCCCAATATTGAACATGTATTAATTTGTACAGACCATTTGGTTACCGCTGTGTAAGCACGTCTGTCTGTTGATGGAGCCACTTTGTCTGTGGTTCTTCGTTACGGCAGGCCCAGCAGACTGAGGCAGCACGCTTCACAAGCAGATGCCTTTGTACAGAAGAATTGACTGAAACATCAGTTAACTCCTTTCTTCTGTGTTAATTTAATTTTAATTAGTTTCCTTCCATTGCAAAAGTCTAAATGACAATTCAATTTTAATTAACCATTTCAATAGCTTTTTTATAAAACAGAAAGTGATTCGTATTAAGAAACATTGTATTCATTCATCTTAAATAGAAAATTGAAATTAACGAATTCACCTTAAATATTGAAAACACGTTTTAAAAAATGAAACAATTGCTCTGCTAATGGCCATTTTCAATGAATGTTTTAAATCAAGCTCAAATAATTTTTGAAATTTTGGTCACTTAAATATTGTGATTTTCTGAGCACTTGCTGTTTATTGAATGTCAATGTCTTATTAAATTAAGTTCGCCGGACACTGCCCCAGGGTCTGCAGCACCTCTGTCAGGTTCTTTGAAACATTTCCATTCTTTCATTTGAATATCATGTTATATCCATTTTTGTATACTAGGAGCCCACCTGCACAGCTATGGAAATAAGGAAAAGGAGGTATTTTGTGATATGTGAGCTATTTGGTGGTGTCTTAGTCAGAAAAGCAGGGGCAGTGTTAGCTGATAGGAATGGAGATAAGCTTTCACAAGAATTCTTCTAATTGATTTTCAAAACGAAATTAAGTCATAAGGCATGCCTCCAAAAATTATACCAATGTTTCTTCGAAGGACATTTTGTAAAATAGTAGCCTGTCCCGTTCAGAAAGTTGCTTCCCCAGCAGCATCACTTTCCTATCCTTTGGAATCACAAGGTTATTGAAATCATAAGCAAGCAGCCCCTATGGATTATTTATTATCTACAAATAGAAGTAATTACTAATATTGTGTATTAACAGACATGGGACACTTATTGCACCTTCTGATAAGATTGCCTGGGGTTTAGATCGTAGTCTGTCACTCGTGTCTGTGTGATCTTGAGCACGCTAATTTGTGTTATTGTGCCCCCATTTTCTCATCTGTAAAATGGGTTTAGTTTTCGTGTATACCCCATGGAATTGTATTTATTTAATGATATATATATATATATATATATATATATATATATATATTTTAAGGTAGAGTTCCTCTCTTGTTGCCCAGGCTAGAGTGCAATGGCACAATCTTGGCTCACTGCAACCTCCGCCTCCTGGGTTCAAGCAATTCCCCTGCCTCAGTCTCCCAATTAGTTGGGACAACAGGTGTATGCCGCCATGGCTGGCTAATTTTTGTGTTTTTAGTAGAGATGGGGTTTCA